>JAVSBS010012835.1:0-75075 GCA_033124195.1 Coracias cyanogaster | reverse complement strand
CACAGGTGGGCCAGGTTCTGCCTCTGGAACATGAAGCCAACAGGAAAACCAAAACATTCTGCTAGGTTGTGACTCATCCACAGGTCAACTCCAACTTGGGGCCCACAACTTGGACCCCAGCACTTCAATAATACAGCACAAAAAAATGAACCTTCTCAAGTTCAAGGGCAGCTTTGGGAGCTTTTTAATTCACCTGTATCTCTGATATCTTCATCTGCTCAGCCAGTTGCAAACAGGAGCGAAAAGAAAGAAGAGTGTCCTTGCAGAGGCCGCTGAGGATGTCACTGTGTTTCAGGTGGCACTGCAGCACAGAATGATGCTTCAGGCTTTGTCTGAAAAGTAGCAACACAATCAGATATTTAATTGCAGAAGTGATTATCCAATGAGTTAGTACAACTCCAAATAACTAATTCTCCTATTTATGCTTTTATACAACATTAATTGGTGCAATATCTGTGTACAGGAAAACCAGAAATTCAGAGAGAATGACTCTCTTCACAGCTACGACTGAAACAGAGCGGAGCTGGGGGTGAAAGCACCAAACAACACAACGCATGCCAAAAACGCCTAAAAAACTGCAGGTCAGACCTCTTAAGATTATTTATATTCAGAAAATGGTGCTTCAAATTTTCATCTGCATTGTAATACAAAGTGTCATACTTCTATTACTTTTCACACAATTCCCAACCACCTTCACTGGCAGTGCCTTTAATACCACTGATGAGCTACATATCTAAATTAAATCTCTACATTTACTTACCAGCTAAACTGAATTCTCTAATTTCAATTTTATTTGAAACTCTGAACATAAAGCTATTGAAACAGTGGTTATTTAAAATTACAGTCTGTTCAGATTACAACAAAATCCAAAGAGTTCAATGACATACTTGATGATGAACTTCCACGTATTGGCGTGAAGAGCATGGTCCATATTGGAAATGACAGAGCAGATCTCCAGCACAGTGTGGATGACTAAGGAGGAAACAGTAATAGCAACAACTGAGTTAAATCAGATCCACGAGTTCCCAGCTATGCTCCTCTCTCCTAGGAAAACAGCTCCCATCACAGGCACAGGAGAACACCACCTGACACCGAGTCAGGAAAACAGCTCAGTGCCGCTGCCCCTTTCCTACACACATATACAAGATGCCCCATCCCACAGAGAAAGTTCAGGAGAAAATTTGAAATATTTCAAGCTGCAAAATGCTGCCTTCTGAAAGGCTGGTCAGGAGAGCAGGAACTGAGCATGCTCAGAACCCTGGTTTAAAAATTCAGACATATCCTCTATAAGAAAAAGACTGAGCAAGATTAACAAAAGCATTAGATCCATATATACCTGAGACCATATCTGTGATGTTCTCCTCAGTTGATGCAGAGCCCATGGAAATCATATCAAGTAGTTCCATTAGCTGCTTCTGAAGAGAGTAAGTTTCCTTGAACACAGCTTGTAGGAGGTCAGAAATCAAGTGCAGGTGCCCACAGTACACTGATTCACTGTCCTGTAGGAAACCAGGATAAGAGGTTTAAAAAAAACAAACCAAAAAAAAAACCCCAAGAACACTGGGAACCATAGCCTGATTTTTCACATGCTAGAAACACCGAGAGCTTTGTTGTACAAAGAAGAACAAAGCACAAACATACCTACTTTAACTCAACACACAGCCAGATCTGCAGCTTCTGCTACCATTCCTTTTGCAAACTAGAAAATGCTGTTCACCTGCAGCCTCATCAGCAACGCATGAAGTCTGCCTGGCTCTAGCGAGTTTAATGGGCTTTGTATTAGGCTCCAATGTATGAACCTAAGACCATATTTCTGAACAGAACAGTACAGTGTTAGCTACAAAGGAAGTAGCACTCAAAGTACTTCCCAATTAGAATTGTTAGATAAAGGTTATGGCACCTGAGTTGCAGTCCTGACATGGAACACTGATGTAAAAGTTTGCATAAGAAAGACAAACAGAAAAAGTAAAAATGAAGGCCAAGCAAAAGCAATTGTGTCCTTGTGACAACCTTGTTTTATTTTCACTGCTCTAGAGGGAAGTGCTGTTGCACCTGAAAATCCAGATCTGAAGCTGATATACATTACTCATCATAACCAACAAAGATCCTAATCTCAATTTTGAATCCCCTTTGGAACCGGCATAGAAGTAAGGTAAGTAGCACCACTTTGGTCACCATTTGTAAGTCTGAAAACTCTGCAGGTAGCATCAGCGCACAGGTATCACACAGTGCCTACGTTCACAAGCAAAATGTTCCATCAACATTGATGCGAAGTATGGAAATAGGGCAGTCTGCATGTCTCACTGCAAGGTCAGGCTTGCTGGACAGACAGCTGGAAAATCATTTCTGTACTTGTGCACTAAGTACGCTCTCTAAACTATTTAACACCTAAATTTAAATTAAAACAAGTAATAATTCAACAACAGTATCATTTCAAAATAGGATCTTCTTACAAAGCGTTTCCTAAAACCCAACCAGAATAAGATTTTTTTCTCCTTCTAAGACAGCCCTACCTTGCAGTGTGTAAACGTGTTCTTTATGACATAGAGCACCGAGGACGGCAGGGTGCGGATACTCTCCAGAGGCACGCACTGCTGCAGCGTGCAGACGTATCGCACACACCCAGTCAGAGTTTCCAACAGCTGCACCATAGTCTAAAGGCAAGAAAAATAACAACAATCAGTGTTTTTCACTCCTGCAATAATTTCAAAAGCATCTTTTTGTAGCTGAACTGCACCTAGATTTTTTAATGGCATTTAAAGTTCCCTGCTATTTGCATAAATAGGTAGTTTAATAAAGATGAAGTTCCATAAAATAATATCACACAATTCCAGACCTTTTCTCCAGTACCATATACTCTGAGAGTTTCATATTTCATTGGCTACTGTTCTCAATTTATCAAGATTTTAGAACTCAGAATTAAGTAACTGTATAAATAGGTGCCAAATTCACTCTTTAAATACGGAGAATCACACTGCATTTGCATCAAGAACTTAAGCAGAATTTGAGATATTTTTTTTTAAATTATGATTAGCATCACATGCTAGATGCAATAAAATCATTCACAAATGCTAACTGAACTTCAGCTGCAAAGGAAGATCAACTTACATTTTAACCACCTGGTTAGCAGCTGGCAAAAATATTCTAAAAACCTGTTAACTGTTTGGGTAAATTCAAAGAATAATGTAAACTCTCCTTTGACAGCTTATTTCACTGGACTTGCCTGTAGAAGATTCCTCACGGTACTGCATAGCTCTGTGCTCTGGCTGGTTAGTCCTTTGGCCTCACTGGATAATTCATACAGCAAGTTATCAAATAACTGTAGAGTCTGTCAGAAGGAAACAAAAACTAAATTTTGTATTTATAAATGTACACATGCAAATAGCACTGAAATAACTCAGAAGAGAAAATAACACTTTCTGGCATCTAAATCATAAAATGGCATGATATACCAAGAAGCAAAAAACATCTTATAGTTTTCCCAAATTATAGACAGAAGCTGTAGGACCTGTTACGTCTTCTAAAATCTGTTAGTAAAACAAACCTCCCAGCTAATTCACTTGAAATAGATGCCTCATTCTTCCAAAGATTTTTTCACTTGGTTAAAACCACATCATTATAAAAGGATTTTCATTTTGTCTCAGAAAATTATTTTGTTTTTTGAGAATTATCATTAACATTTTGAATACATAAAAAAAACAAGTCTATGACCTACAAATAACAGTAATTTTTACTTTGGTTGAGGTCCGTGGATATATGACAAAGTGTTACTGCTGAGACTGCAGGGACAGTGATACTACAGGATAGTACATAAACTGTGATGGCACAGTAATCCTTGTTCAGGGTAGGCCTGTTATGAGCCCTTTCTCTTGTAATCTCCAAAATTTGCTACAGGACATAAAATAAGGTGGGAAGCAAGTGGCCATTTTTATTGGCTTCCTCCAATATACAAGCTGAGGCCTGAAACTTAAATCAGTAATTCATCACTGCTTCAGTTAAAATGTAGGCATTCAAGCATCTTAATACAACACAGAATTCTCCATCATTTAATCAAAAAATATAACACATCTTAGGTCAGTGTGGTCTCAAAGTCTATTCGCTATATTATTCACAAACATCACAATGTTTATTTTTGACACATTAAGTGTTGGGTTGATCAGTTTATTTGTCCTGAAAGGCTACCTCACCTGAAAATTCTCTACCTTGGTCATTTGATAAAAAGCCCACTCTTCTCAAAAAGAAGTAAAACCCAATTCTGTTACTGAATACAGAAATTAGAAAACCATTGGTTTGATAATGTCCCCGCTGTAAAGAATGGTAACAATCACAGAAACAATCCAACAATACAGAACGGTTAAACTTTTAAAGGGTAAAATTTTAATTACAAGTTTTGTATGCAAAACAGCAATTGTATCATAAGACCTCAAAAAAGGATCACTACATTCTAAGCAGATTTTTAGCACTGGAGTGACTGAAAATTCCACATTTAATTGAAGCAGTCATACCTTTGGTAATACTTTTGAGAAAAAGGTTTGTTCCAAATCTGCAAGGCCAATGTGGGGCAAAAACATTTCAGTCAGGATCCTCAAAACACCTACAAAGCGAAACATTTATAAAATCTTACAGGAAAACCAGGGTGTGATTATCAGAAACCTAGCAGATGAAACAAAAAAACTGCATCAAGCAGAAACAGATCAGATACTTGCTTTGAGGGGCAACACAAAGTTTGCCACATATGCATTATCTGAGAAATCAAGTCACAGCTCCAAAGCATAAACCCATCAACAGCAGCATCACACTTTACTACTCTTAGTTGAAGGCTGAGCACAATTGCCCATGGAAGTAGAATTTTGCATATTCCAAACTGCAAGTAGTTGCACATTTAATGTGCTTGTTGGCACTAATGTGCAACTTAACAGTGAATGTTAGCAAGACTCCTAAACAGTTATGTATCAGCCTCATTTTCTTACCACTATCAAGGATTACAGGAGTTTTGCCACCTGTAAGGTAACACCCCAAAGGACAGTAAAATACAAGATTAAAAGTATCTGTCTTTCAAGTATCTAAAAATCAGAAGTAGAGGGAAGGAAAAAGCAGTGTTACGTGCATAGGTTCTTTATGGACTTTTATAAAGCTTATTCAACATGCAATTTGCAAAACGTGCAGGGGCTAGCAGCATTGCTGAAGACTGAAAGTCACTAGTTAAAGAATCAGTATTTTTAAGTAGTGCAGAATTTATAATGAACTGTAGGAAGAAAAGGCACTTCGTGGTCACTACTTACGAATATGCTCAGTCCAGTCTTCAGACTCTTGATACAGAGAGTAAAAAACGTTAAAGAAACCCAAATTTGTTCTGTCATAGAGTCTATCTTTAAAGCATCTGCAGAAGTCACAGCAACTTTTCTCACGCTGTCCAGGTACGCTTCATCCGTCATATTAAATTGATGGCGATGTTCCATAGTCATTGTGGGCAGGTAACACCTCAGTACCTGCACGATCAGCACTTCTGCAGTGTATTGGTGGAGTAACTCTTGGGATTTATTTTTTGGGGGGAGGGTGGGTGAAGGCATTATTTACAGCGCTAAATGAACCACATGCTATTTTTTACCGTGAATCTTTTATTTCAGCGAAAGGCTGTACTCATTTCCAGGGAAACACCCGGTACCTAGCTTTTCTGTCTGTGCCAAACTCTTACAAAGCTTGCACCTATCTCCCCCCCATGGATTTACTTGAACTGAAGGAGGGCGTCCCCTCACCCCCGCCCCCTCCGGCATTTGCGGGTAGCTTTCCACAGCCACCCCGCAGCCGAAACTCCCTCCCGGGAAGGATATAAGAAGCCGGGGCAGGACGGCGGGCAGCTCCCGGCGGCAGAGATCCCAATCCCAGCCTCCCAGCTCTTGCAGGAGCAGCTCAGGGTCTGTTTGGGACATGGCGCCGTCTCCGCTCCCCTCAGATCCGGGCAGTGGCGGGAAAAATTTACCCCCCGCTATCCCAGAAGCCCCCGCGCTGGCGGAAACGGAAGCAGCCGCCGCTCCACGTGAGCAGAGGCGGAAGGAGACCGAGTCCGGCAACCGGGGTCAGTTCGGCCGCAAAGGGGCGAGCTGGGGGATACGCCGAGACCGGAGGCCCCGGCCCGGACTGCGTGCTGCAGCCCGGGGGGCAGCTCCCCGAATTTCCCTGCCTGCACCTTGTACCTACGTGACGCGAGCGATGAGGTCACTCGCAACGCTGGCTTTTCATAAGGTCTGTATCATCTTAAAGAAAGGCTCGGGTGTGTTTTGCTTGGGGTTTTTAATGAAGATTAGGAGGCTGGAGTCCGGCGGTTGGTTTGTGCTACCATTCGTAGAACCATCATGGTTGGAAAGGACCACCAGGATCATTAAGCCCAGCCTTCATCCTAGCATCTCTCTAACCGCTAGACCGTAGCCTCAAGTGCTACATCTACTCGTTTTTTAAACACCTCCAGGGATGGTGACTCCACCACCTCCCTGGGCAGCCTGTTCCAGTGCCCGACCACTCTCTCAGTAAAGAATTTCTTCCTAATATCTAATCTAAACCTCCCCTGTCACAACTTGAGGCCATTTCCTCTTGTTCTATCATCAGTAATTTGGGAGAAGAGACCAACACTAAGTTCATCAGTAAGTTTGGATGTGTATTTTGGAGAAGTTAAGACCCACTTACTCTGTGTGTGCAGGCACGTAGTTAGTAAAACGTTTCAGAGCAATACAATCTTTTGACAAAAAACGATGTTTTGCAGCTAAGCATACAGAATAATGGAAGAAGCGTTACCTCAAAAACCACAGTCACTGGCAAATGCTGTGTAACACCTGGGATGGTCACTGGAAGTCTCTCATCAAGTACCATACTGCAGAGACTGAACTTGCTCCTGACCATTGCATACATAAACACAAATCTTCCTGGGATCCTCCAGAGGTGGCCACTTACGTCCTAATTCATGAGTCAGGTTGTTTGAAGACCCCTATGCTCAGCTTTAGCTGCTAACTCTTCCCACAGATTTTCGGTAGGCAGACGGAGAGGCTATGCTGGTTACAACCCAGAAACAGAGGCTTGACAGTCAAGAGGGCAAATGTTCACTAAACATCAGTAAGACCTCCAGCTAAAAATACTGAGAACTACATTGGTGAGCCACAGGTACTCAGTTCTCATTTAATATTAAATATACATACATTTTTCCATACATAAATAGTCATTGTATCTCTCTTGGAATAAACTAGCATGTTTTCTGTAAGAAAAGTAGGTTTTTCTTTTGTCTTGTTTGCACCCAGACACCACAGAGTAAAGCTTGTATTTATTTCTAAACCAGGTCTATTTCCAAATCACTTCTTCCAAGTCACCTCTTGAATAACTGTTGGAGGCTTAAATGTCCCAAATACATATTTCTGTTTTACAAATGATTTGTGTTTCTTTTAATTACACTTGTTTGTAAATTTAATGAAAAAAACTGAATGGTCTTAAACAAACAAAGGTTTTGTAGAATTTTTCCAGTTTTGCTATTTATTCCTAGCAAAATAAAAAAAAAAGGCCAAAAAAATACTTTAAATTGTTGGCATTTTCATTGAAAAATATCAACATTTTAATTACTGTTCCATTATCTCTTTACTTTTCTGCATGCACTCCGCCCTTATATTCTTTGCCAGGGATTAGATTAATTGTAGCCCTTTTCTTGGGGGGGGAAGCGGATTTTCGGAGGGCAGGAAAGATATGGAAAAGAAAAGTAACCTTCTTTCCTCTTGCCTTTTTTTTCCCCTTTTGTCTTTGAAACTTTCAAAAAGAGGAAATGTTTGGAAAATGCAGACTCTATCAGAAATCAATACAAAAGCAAGAAATAAAGGAACACAATAAATTAATCCATTCAATGTAAGGACAAAAAGGAAATAGAATGAAAATGAGAAGATCCTTTACCTGACCTCCACCAAAGGGCCAAAATTACACATTGTAAATGCAAAATATTATGGGCCAGATTATAATCCTATGTATTTTACAGCATCTACATTTTAAGCCATTTGACTTCAGTTGAACCATACTTGACTTACACCCGCTTTAGTTCAGTCTAATGTCCTATGTTTTTCTTACCCTTAAATAAACAAAATTACCTGCTCTTCAAATTAAATCTGGTTTTAATTCTATGTAAAGCATTTTGGGATGTCATATGAAATACATTCTGTAACACAGAGGTGTATTGCTTTTTGTTATTATTTTTTAGGTCCACCAGCTGCACTGAATTTCCATTACCCCTTATGGAGAGTTCTCACAACTTGGATATGGCCAGATCTCCCTTAGCATTGTCCCTGGGGCCTACTCTGCCTTTTATTTAATTTCTGGCTAAAAAAAAAAAAAAAAAAAAATCAATCATGACCATCAAGCAATACATAGTTCTGCTAAGGCTGCAGCTCAACAACATGACATTTTCATTTTAAAAAGCACACTTAAGGAGCTCCTTCTTACCCCCTGCTCTCCCGCTCTCTACAGTGACATATTTTGGGTTCATTTCTTTCCTTTTTCTTCATTTTTGTATTTATGTCACTGCCAAACCCCCGCCACCAACCTCCCCCCTCCGCAGGGGTGGCTTTGCATGGCAGTACAAGGACAAGAAGAGCGCAGGCACTGGCTGGGGACAAGGGGCATGAGGATCCCCTCACTCCAGCATTTCCACCAGATGCTCGGTGTCCTTGGGACTGTAGCCCCAGCACTCAGAGGAGAGGTTGGGGTGGTGCAGCACCCAAAAGCAGGACAGGTGGCTGGGTGCCAACTGTGGACATCCACGCTCACGCACTCTGCGGCTACCACGACGCTTTCCCCCGCAGGTGACATTTTGATGTTCGCACCAGGGGCACTGCTCACTAGAGCTCACACCGCGTTTCCACCGGCCTGCTCCTCCTCCTCCTCCTCATTCCCTCTCCCTGGAGCTGTCGGCGAGCCCAGCCGCCGGCGCAGGAGTTGGGACCGCAGCCCGGAGAGAGCCCGGCGCGCAGCGTGTGACCCCGGCCGCCGCAACAGGAGGAGAAATACCGCATCCTTCCCTCCCTGTATTTTTGGGTCTAATTCCCAATGCCCTGCTCCTCATGAGCAGGAAGGCGAATGACGCAGTAAAACTGTTTTGAAATCCGTATTTATGTGGGCTTTTTTTCTCCTGCTGATTATTTTTTTCCTTCAAAAAGACCAGTACTGAATGTCACTGTTATTCCTCATAAATAATTCCTTTTCCTGATTAAAACAGTCCAGGATGGTGTCGCAGTTAATTAACCACGGAGTGTGCTTTAGCTGGCTTGGTTGCTCACAGTTCAGGATTTCAATCAGTCCTTCTGACAACAATTAACCCTTTGGAGTGGGAAACACTGATTTCTTGGGAGGACGGCAAGAGCAAAGGGAAACACTCCCAGCCCAGCAAAATTCATAACCATTGATAAACACTGATTCAAAAGTCAACGTCATAACCAGGCAGTTTACATTCTTTTAAGCCGCTTCATTATTTTCTCCGAAACATCTTTATCACGTCACCGATCTAAACTCAGCCTGACCACACTCCCAAAGCAGTATACGTTTCAGCATTAATCAGGGAAAGAAGTACTTTCCAAAAGGAAGGGTTTCAGTAAAACACAGCTGAAAATGTGGGTCTCTTGCCTGGGAGGCCACAAGTTAAACCCTCTGGTCTCCCTGACGGGAGTGAGCTACACGTGCAGAGCGAGAGGAGCGGCAATGGTCAGGCAGTATTTTCTCATCCTCCCACATCTGGGTGCAGGGCTGCTGCTGGCCCCACCAGAGCCCTCCCCAGCACGAAGCACTGCAAGGAAGACGCATGCGAGCTACGCTCTGTACGCACAGCGTATGGTTTTCCAGAGGATCACAACGTACAAACCAAAACACAAATTTGCGGTAGCCCAGAAAGACGGCTGACTTGATATGGAAATAGCTGAAATCTCAGCCACCCTCCCCCAGCTGCATATGTTGAAGCGTTGTTAAAACAATAAAAATACTTATAATTAGCAAGTCTACATACACCCATTTTCTTTGCAATATTCTTGGCAATATTGGAGCCAAGTTACTCAAACTTTCCGAAGAAAAATAACCGTAAGGAAAATTCCCTTCTCAGGAATGAAAGCAGAAGAAAATTATGAGGCTTAAAAGGGAGTTAGAATGGAAACCATTGTGCAACCTTAGCTATAATAAGTACTGAAAAAGCCGATTGCTGTTTATTACATTTATGTCGTGTTTTCTGATAAATGCACAGTCACATCTGAAGACCGTATACGAAAGCAAATGTAAAAAATATTTTCAATTATTTGCTTTGGCTTGCAAACCTACCTTAAATAAATGTTTTTGGAACTAGGACAGTGGATCTACAGGCTATAATAAATATCCCACTGTCAGAGCAAGAGCAGAGCCTCTGCTTTGCAAAAAAGGGAGTTACGGAGGTTGTCTTCCTTCTCTGTGTAATTGTCCAATTTCATTCCCTGTCTTTAGGACAGCTACTAGAAGATAAAGAGAAGTCTTCTAGAACATAAATCCCCAAGCAGGTTTTTTTAGCACAGGTATACTGCTGTAGCATCAGGAGATAATATGACATGGCAAAAATTCCTTATCCTCAATATCAGAATTTGTGCTGAATGGTTGGTTCATTAAATAGAGTTAAAATTTGTCTTACTAGCAGGCTAATATGACTGCATTTGATAAAACAAGAATCTGGTATTGATCACTTAGGAGCTGCCTCTCCCAACTGGGTTGTGTTCTAAAAAAAATGTAGACTTTACAAATAATTGTCTAAAAAAGGGACATCTCACTTCTCCTCTTAATGAAATAATGTTTTAAATGTAATTCGTGATCAACTCAGTCCCTTCATTCTAATATACTTGCAACAACTGGCAATGTTAGAAGTAAATGTCTAAACAAAAAGTAACTTAAAAGAAAATTGGAACCTTTTGCTTTGCAAATGGATTTCATTTCTGGGATTTTTTTTTAAATTCTGATTTTTTTCAATTGAAACAGTTTTTCCATTGACATGAGAACTTAATGACTGCTTTCTGACCACCTATAAAGGCATGCTTTGAAAGGGACATGGTGTTTATTGTGAAAGAAGAAAAATAACATTCCATACGTAATTTTCACAAACATGGGAAAAGAACGAGTTAGCATCCCACTCTTGCAGAGCAAAGAACCTCAGGATACCACAAAAAATACTGAATCACTTTATCTGTTGTTGAAAGTGAGCAGAAAGAAAGAAGTTAAATCCATATTGTTTTAAAGACACTGCCTATATGGTTGCTAAACAAAGTAGCAGCAGAATCTAGAATTATAGGACTTCTTTTCCCCCTAAAATTTTCAAAGAGGGTAAAATTAGAATAGCCATTCAAAAAACTATGCAGCCTGCATTCCTGGCTAGTTGTGCTGGTGCTGGAGAGCAATTGTGGAGCTCAGTAGTTGCAGGTAAGAACACCATGTTGCAGTTCTCCTCGTGCGCATGAACTCTGTTACCTGGTTGCAGTTGTTTCCCCATTTTTCTCTCAGTGTAAGAAAAAGACAAAAATGATCAGAAGGGGAAGGAACAGGACCCTCTTCTCTCTGGTGCACAGCCCAGTGCAATAGAGAGAAGGGAGCTTGCTTCACTGCTCAAAACGCAAATGTCTCAGGGAGCATCTAAATTTACTCCCTTTTACTTTCTGGTGTTTGGTAACTCAACCTCACTCTAGCCTTTGGTAATTCAAAGATAACATCTATGTAAACCTCAGCCTAAACTTCATACCCCAAGCTTGGCTCTTCCTAACGCCGTGCTCCAGGGCCTGCTCTGTCCCAGATTTTTCCAGCTGAAAGAGTTAATTGGACCTTTTTTTGCCAGGCTTACTCAGCGCAACTTTACTGGGTCTTAGAAGTAGTCAGCATTTAAACCTTGAGTGGTGACTGGAAGACCCCCGCCAAATGAATTCCTAGGTTAAGCCCATTGACATTGATGGAGTTACAAGAGGAGCCGAACTGGTCCTTTGCCTTTTTTGCTATTATCCACAATAGCAACTCTATTTTTCTGCATAACAAGTACCAGAATACTGAATATATTGGCTGCCAAGAAATGCAGAACAAACAGACTTACATGTTTTTCCCTTTATTTTCATCATCTGACCTTTGCTTTTTATGTCTTAGGAGCAAGCTGCAACTTTATTTACATGTATAATCTAGATGAAATGCTAGCTTGTGTGTAGAAAGCTATGTGGCCTTTGATCTTTGAATTTGATTTTCCATTTTTTTCAAAACAAAACATAATGAATTAATGGAAACATGGAAACGTTAGGTTTTAGAATTACTCTCATTTCATGTTTCTGATTCTTTCAGCCCAGACTAGATCTTCTAGGCTTCCCTAGAGGCTTGAAGCATGAGTTCATAGTCCAAAATATTAACTCCTATCCCGATTTCAGTAGAGTACTGAAATCACTCATATCACTCAGTTCAATAATGATAGATTTTTGAATCCTCTCAGAAGTACTTGACTGCCACAAAAGGTGCTGACTAGCCAGCTCAAAATCGTATAAAGTACCAGTAGTGAGAGAATGAATTATTAAAAGTGGAAATCAAATTATGAGGAAAAGAGCAAAAAATAATAGGTAAAGGGACAAAGTAATAAGAGAGTCAATAGGAAGAAGTAAATCAGATAATAATCTAGGAATATTTCATGGTTATTGTTTTAATATGTTTTACTCACGGTTTCAAACCCACAACTTAATACATTTACTCTTTTTCCATTTGCCAGTCTGATCAATTTTGGGTATTTCATTTGTATTTTAAAATCTCAAAAATTTTACTTCAATGTATCCACCTAGACTTGTCTGTGATTGCCAATGTGCAAAGAATACCTCATTTCTAGTCTATACTTTCTGTCTGGGCCCATGCAATCTTACTAATTTTACATACCAAATAAAAATAAGCTGTTTCTGATACACGTTCAATCTTAACCTCTCTGGGTGAGGAATTTTTCACTAAACAACAAATAGTCTGCAGTTCTGAAATGGAGGGGAATGAATAAGAAAGAAAAATAAAACGCTAACTTCTATGTATGTCTTCTTATTAAAGCAAAGCATCAACTCTGTTATTAAGTTTTAAATGAATTTACTGTATGAATTTACTGAAAAAATATTTTATATTCATGTCTCCATGCACCACAAGCATACTATTGTGATAAAACAATAATACCTTGTCTAAAACTCTGAGCCAGGGAAGGTTCTTCACAGGGATTCTGTTAGTAATCAAAGGGAAATTATTATGGGTTTACTGTTACAACATCTGTTTTATTAATTTTTTTAACATATATATTGTCTAACTATGCACCTTTTTTGTTATCTCTATCCTCACTGGTTTACAGAGGATCATCAAATCAGCATCACTGGGGCAGGAGCAGGAAGTATCTTTGTGGAAATCACCCCTTCCCAAATTGCATGGTGCTATTTTGTGACCTAGTTAAAGGTGAAGAGATTATTTCTTTTGTTTGCTACCACACAAAACCCATGTTGTCATTAACAAACCATCAAAGCAACGCAGATGGCTACTGTCAGAGCTAGGTATTTTTCAGAAAGGAAAAAGCATATAAATAAGAAGAAAGAAGGAGCAAGAATCTAGGGCACTTTTCAGAGGAGACCATCTAGAACTCAAGAGTTTCTCCGTGGAGCAATGTTGAAATTATCTGTAAGGCAAGTGCCCAACCCAAAACGGCTGGGAGGTGGAGCTCTGCTGCTTCAGCAAAAGCCACTGCCTGTTACCATGCATTCATTATCAAAGAGAGAAAATTCCCTCCTCCCCCAAAAAATCAAGACAATTAGAAGCTCACTTGCATACACACACTCTCACTCTGACTTTAAAAGTGTAAAACTTTCTGCTTAGTTACAGCAGCATTTGATAGCTTTCTCATTCTGCAGCAGCATGAATGCCACACCTGGTTTTGACTTGCAGGTTGTATTATTTTTTGACTGTGTTGATTAAACTGAGAATATTCTTAATCCACTCAAGTTCTAATTCTCCATATGATCTTAGGAAATATGACTACTTTGTCAATACTATGTTTAAAATTAGTGCTAGAGGACATATATTCCCATAGGTCCATTGTTCTCTTCAAGGTGGAGAATATGATTAATGTTTCCAGAAGACAAGTGTTGTAGCTGGGGATGTTGTAGAACAAACTCAGTTCTGAAATTAACTTGTTTTTCAAAATGCTCCTGGGATGAGGAGAGCAGTCTCAAAAAGCAGCTCCCACTCAAAACTGAAAGAGAAGAGCATATGTCCCTGGCATCTTTAAAAACCTCTTGGAATTGTTGAATAGACCTCCTGTCAGTCTGTCAGATACTGAGCTTCCCAAGACAAATGAAACTATCTCAGTTTCACAGGACTCGTAAAGCAAGAACTTATGTAGCCTGCTTTCTCAAAACACACATGCTGTAAATAAAGTTATCAAATGTACTGACATTTCTGCATTACAGTTTAAAATAATATCCTGTGTGATGCCTATATGCTGTGCTGTTAGCTCAGTTTTGGATTTTCTAAACACTGGGTTTGCTTTCAAAGAATAACACTCCAGTTCCTGCACAATACATGAGTATACTGGCTCTTCGGCTGGGAAACAAAGTTAAGAATGTGTGGGCTTTGGCTTCAAAATTAACCATGCTTTAGTAATCTAGTATACTAAACTGTTTCTTATTAATGTATCATGCAAATACTCTCCAGTCCTCCCGCAAGTCTGACACTTTCCCAACATATCAATAGCAAATGTTCTGTAAAATGCAACTTTTCTGATGTAGGCCACCCTGACTTTCAGTGTGATCTCAACCCACCATCCAAATCTTCATGGCAGCTGCAGAATGGGGAAACACTATTAAAGAAAAAATGTTTCTTGCTAGTTTGATACACCAAGCTTGTTTTCTTCAATAGAGAGCCTGCTGGGTGTTTTTTAATTCCCTTTTGCCCCCTCCGCCCCTAATTATGGCTGAACAGAGTTAGGTTTGTTGTGTTTACCAAGTCAGAATGTAAGGTAACGTAGAGGGATGGTTGGTATCAGTCCCTCACTAACGTAACTATTTGACTTAAAATACTCTTTTGAGGTGCGTCAGCTTAACCCCAGCTGTCTTCCATCTTATTACAGATGAGACAGAATGTGCCCAGGGACTTTCGTTACACGACAAACGAGTTTCACAGAGGCTCTGTGACAACAGTCTCCATCTCCCAGAACAGATTTTTATTTAATGCTGCTGTTGCTATGCCACCTACCAGCACGGGCCAGCTTCCTATCCCTTCTTCACACAGTGGAAGTGACAAGCAAACACACGGTAGTGTCATATCAACCTACAAGAGCTATTTTTAAGAAGCTGGCTGGATGCTGGCTGCAGAAGACAGCAGGTTAACCTGCCCTGCTATTCAAACAGTTTTGTGGTTTGTCCTGGGCTGACAGCTGCCCCACACAGACTGATGCTCACACTCGCCGTTTCAAAGCCACCTCTGCACTCTGGGCTGCAGCCTGCAGTGCAGGTATCACCATAGGTTCTGTCTCAAACAGGAGACTGCTTAAAATGACATGTGAAGGGTATGGGAGGAGTATATAGCCATTGGTGTTTATTTTCCATATACTTATGTTTTACATCTTTTTGCACTATAATTAAAGCCATAGTGTTATCTAGTCTCCCCTGTGACTCAGCCGTATCATCTTTCAGAGGCTTTTTATAGGCACTGTTGCAAAAGAGAAACTCGAGGAATGATTAAGGAGAATAACTTACTCTAATTTTTAGCTATTACATGTCCAAAGTGTAGCTTTTTATCTCCCATCTATCTTTAACATTCTCTGCAGAGATGCGCTATGGTTTTTCCCCCATAAAACATATACTTGTCAGTTCACAAAAGGAATACTAACAGCGCAGGAAAGAAAAGCCGTGTGAGCTGTGCAAAGACAGATCCAGGGTGACACAGTGGCTGAGCAGAGGAGCAAGCTCGGAGAAATAAGAGTGCATGTCAGGGATGGAAGGCAAAGCGAAGAGCTTTGGAAGCTCAGGTGGGGTTAGACGCTAACCAGACAGCGGTACCTGGAGCACGCAAATGCAAAACTGAGAGAGAAGAATGCCACGATCAGTGACATGGGTCAGGGAGGAAAATATAGCAGATGTGTTTCAACTGAACTGCATGCCAAAGAGGATCTGGCAGATTTCAGTGGCCACTCACGGACCACACAAACATTTCACCTCTTGCCTCTTTAGACATGGATGGGAGATGTAACAAGCAACCTCAGTCAACAGTGAAGTTACAGAGTCCCTCTGCAGGGCTCTTCACCACCAAGTCCAAGAGAAATGCTGGACTTTTTTTGTTTGCTCTCTTTTAGATGTAGCTCTTGGAGCTAGGAGATGATGAAAATGATGTTGGAAAAACACAGCCTATTGTTCAACAGAGTTCTGTTTGTACATGTAAGAGTTTGAACTAAAATGAAACCTAAGTGAAGTTGTCCAGAATTTGGCCCAAGACTCCCGAAGCAATGTCTTCTGCCATATTTCATTCATCATTTATTCTTAAGCAGTCAGTACTTTACCTGTGTCCTCTCACTTCAGCAAATATGAGGTTGTTACACTTGTAAATGATATAAGTGGCTTTGCACTGAAGCAGAATATCAGACACAACAGAAAAATGAGGGGGCAACCATTTTTGCTAGACTTATGTGGATTATGCCTTTTATTAACCCCAGAATTAAAAGCAACTGGAAATATTTAGGAAATTCAGGAGATTTAGGGGTTGTTTATACAGCAGATGAAAACAACTGACCTGAATGCCTCTATATTTTAAAGCTCCAAGGTAGAGGCATAGTTTATATATTAAAAATAACCAGGTCCTCTACGGTCTATTGCCTACAGAAAACTTAAATCTAAAATAATTGTTTTTAAAAATTGATTTCCTTTAACATGTGTACAAGATTAAGTGGTTACAAATAGAAATGCTAGATATTCTGAAATATTTATAGTGAATATCTGGCTTGCTTATTCTGGCAGCTTCCATAAGAAGGGATCAGTATGGTATCTTGATCTTTATTCTTCTAGAGTAACATTAACAAAAACCAGTAAGAACAAAGAACTGGATAACATTAATTCAGAGTAAATTGCAGAGCATACCTCTGCCTCAGTTCCCTAAGAAAGAAAAGGCACTACATGCAATACTGCAAGACTAATTGAAACCCCCTTTCCAAACATTGTACTCAAATAAGCAACTGAAATAAGTGGGCTGTAAGCTTAATATTTTCTATTTGCAATGCAGCTATATCGTATTTATACTCTTTTTTTTCTCCTTTTTTTTTCCCCCTCTTAAATATGAATTTCTTTATCTTTGGGATTATAAAGTACAGCCACATGCCCTCTAGTGAGCTGCACAGCCACTGCACCTTGGTAGGTGGAGAATTGTCATCTCATCTAATAAATTTTTTTTTTTACATTACCATGTGCTCTTTTTCTCTCAGAGATATTCAGTGTGTTTGGAGCTCAAGTCTTCTGAATCATGTAGCTCTCTATGAGTCCCTATGATGAGGACAGGAAATGAAAAGTCCTGAATTAGGGAGCATAAATATTTAGTCCAGCAAGCAACATTTAAAACAAAGATAGGATTTGGAACTACAGTTGCTCTAAGTAAGTATAAAAGGCCCAGCATATCAATAACGTTTTCATAAGACTTTTCATATAACTTGGAGAAAAAAGGATGCGTAACCAAAGAAATAAGTGTACAGGATGTTATTAATTTAGAAGCTGTGATAATTGTACTAATACACACAATACTGATACAGCTGTGTTTTACAGCTGCATTTCCGTGTTTTGGAAGTAAGCTCTCTCTACCTACACACCACTGATGGACTGAGGCACACCTCTGAATGTTTCCTAGCATTAGGCTCTGGGTGAGGATCTTCTGTCTAAAAGGATGCCCTTTTAGACTGGATCATCTGTCCACTTCTAGGCAGTAGCCATTTGGAAATTGAGCCCTGCTGGTCCTGAGAAAGCAGTGCTTGCAGCAGGTTTATACCATACTAACACTTGGCTGGTAGCTACTTAGCCTTCTTCTTCAGCGGACTCTCATTAAGTACATCAAGATGTTTCATCGGCCACATGTGCCTTCGATGGCACAGGCTGGCAGCTCACCCTTTAAAGTGATGCTCTTATTCTAGCTAGATAATTCAGGTCTCAATCAGCAGCTTTACCATTCACATGAGTAGAGTTTAACCCGTGCTTAAAAGTTTGCAGGATTGGATTAAAACACAGGATTATCCAAAGCCTACCATAGTCCCTTTTTGCTTTTTTGTGCCCCCACAGTGCATCATTCCCCACATCCTTAAAGAGTCTTACTCTGTTGTAATACATATTTGGCCTGATACTAATAAAGCCTGATTCATATGAAAAGAATAAAAATTGCTGTTGCTATTGCCAATGGTAATAATGAAGTGTCCTATTTGCTTTGTACAAGTTAGATGCACGAAACATGATTCCTATTTTATGATGATACTCCATAATTAATAAAAATTGCATTATCATTATCCTGAAAGCAACAACAAAAGAAAATAGTGAGAAGTTTAGTATTAATCCTTTTTCTCTAGATATGCTCAGAAAATGACACAATACATCAGTAAAACTAGCTGCTGACGTACAGATTATTTATTACACTTTGAATGTTAGTTTCATCTGAAAAGCATAAAATGCCTTTTTGAAATACCATTTGAATTTTTTTGTGACAAATGAAGAACTGTTATATCCAAGTTATGCAGTACAAGTAACTGTCATTCACTACTTTGCTGTGTTACCAGGTTTATACCAAAAAGCAGCATAGCAAATGTATTTTCCAATCATTAGGCTTTGGCATATTTTCCAGCCATTAACTCTTGACGCATACACTTCCATGAAGTCCTCCTTCAGCTATGCTAGGATCTTCTGCTTGCTTAGTTGCTGGCTTAAACATATTTCAGCTTGATTTTATGGGCTCACCCACCTAAATAGACGTATCAGTCTTAAAATCCCTTTTCCATAGGGAATAGCTGCGGACTATAAATATGTTTTTAATGTAAGTCTATCTCCTCTATGTAGGAGTTTACGTAGGAGTTACTACCGCTCTCTGAAAATCTTGTCATCCCAGCTGGAGCAGTAGTTGGAATTTCTCCATATTGGGCAACAACAAATGATCTTCATATGAAGATGGTTATCTGAATGCAGCAAGGTGGTTATTCCAGAGGAAATTATGACTGACATCATAACAGAGTCTAGTTAGTAATCCAAGTGACATCTTGGAATATGTAGAAGATTAAGTAATAATGTCAGGACTGGACCAGATCAAGACAAATCAGAATCCAGTGAGAACTTCAGTGGCTAAAAGACAACTAAATAATCTCAGGAATTCATCTAAAGATTCAAGTTGAAAACAACCCTATTCTTTCCCTTATATCTTCTTGTTCTGTTTCACAGTTTTCTTGTTGGTGGATGCCTATCTCTTTAGCCAATGTCTAGCCTTGCTCTTTAGACAATACTTTACAGCAATAAAATATGTTATTTACTTTAATAACATCTATTTTTTAGCAGCAAAGTCCAATTCTTACCAAATATGGTCTCCATTCTTCATGTAGCCCATCATGGGCCATAACCAAAGGAAAAAACCCACAAAGCTTTACTATTCACATTAGAAGCCTTCGTAATGGATAAATGTTTACTTCCAAAGCTTTCATCCAGAAGTACAGATCAGAACAGTCTGGGGAGAGGTAAAAGTACATTTATACTTAAGAGGAAGGAAGACTATCTCTTCTGTATTGGCAATGGTCTGCAGAGTTTCCCTACCTACCAGCTACCCCTAACAAACTAGAAAGTTTATGGTCCTAAAACAACCCAGTGCATTTGGAAATCTTGCCAAGAGAGCTTTGATCTGGTGCATGCACACATCATTTTTATAAATATAAATTTATTTTTAATATCAGTCTTGCTGTCTCATCTTTACATATAAGCGAGAAGTAGAGCTTTGGAATTTGTCCTTAACTCTATGTGAAAATGTTCTTCCCATGCTCTTAAGGCTTTGCTCAGGACAACAATCTCACCTAAACCTGCAAATGGTCAACATAATATGGCAAAATAATTCATTTATAAAGTGCTAAATAAAACAGCAGGGCAATTACCATTCATCTCTCACCTGTCTAAAACATTGTATTCTACCCCTTATCATTAACAGTCAGCAATCTGCTAGCACTATCTCCTCACTGTTGTAAAACACTTTCAGGAATGACAATTATCATTCTCTCCTCCTAAGATGACTAAATTATGTCATCCCCTGCGTTCAAGTCTGAATGCATCTTAACTGCTTGAGGGTAGATAGATGTTTCGGGATCTTATGGACCATCACCTAGCCCATAGAAGTGACATTTTCTGAAAAATTAAGAGCAATGTTAGAACCTTTGTTCCCTCCATCAACTCTTTTGGGAACTGTTGTGCTGATTAGAGGCGACGCTGGCACAGGCTTACATGCTACCTTCTAAGATAAGGGAGATCAGAAGTGCAGACCCTGTGCATCTCTCTATTAGGTCTCAATAGTAGTCCTACCTTAGTCTTATAGTGTAGGACAGGAAAGTCTCAGAAAACACCCTTCTGGGCAATAAATTATAATTAAACGTGCTTCAAAAGAAGTTAAACTGGGCTCTAAAGATGGAACAAGAAAGCACTCTCATACACAAAACTTGTACAGTGTCATAAATTGAGTCTGTGTCTTTAATTCAGAATTAAGTGCCGTGCTCTTGCTCTAATGAAGTACAAGGCCAACATATTCTACCCACCTTCACTGAGAGCCAGTAATAAAGCTGTATGTGTCTCTGTGAAGCATCAAAACAGATTTCACATGATTGTTTTAAATAGCAAGCGGACTGCATGGAAAGATGTCTGTATTTTCTTAATAGCTGTAACCACACTACATAGCACATGTCAAAATTCTGAAAAGAGAACAGATTCCCAATGCTTTGTACAATGTATATAGTTTCTTTGCTTTGATGTCTCTGCCTCTTTATTGTATTAAATTATCTGGATTAAAAAAGACAAAAAAAGAAGGTTGTCTTTTGTCTTATTACTGAACTGTCAAACATTATTTGAGCTAAGAGAACAGCCAGAGCCTCCAGAACCATTTGGAGAGTGGAGGAAGGAAGAAGGAAAGTTGTTAAGTATCCTGCCTATTTGCACATTTAGGTATTTCAGTCACAGAGATTGCAGTGGGACCACATTGTTCTAAAAGTTACTGCGACTTTAAACTCATGTAAAACCAGAACTATCATGTCATCTTAGGGGTGTCCTGTGTCCCTCTCCCGCTATTTTTATTTCTGCAGTTCTCCTACCTCTTCTATATTCCCCAGGGTTTTTTTTTTTGCATAGCAGGATGGAGCGGTGATGCCAAGTGTCTCTGGTCACTGCTCTGGGAATGGGGCTGAGATTTTTTGCATAATTTTCTTGTAACGACCAAGCATGACCGAGAGAAAAGATCCATTTCTCTTTTTTTTTTTTTTTTTTTTTAATATTGAGGGGAAAATGCCTGCCAACAGGAATTATATTCCTTCCACCATTTTTTTTCCTTTACCTGGAGCATCTTTAAAATCAATACCAGCTGTTGTGGAGAAGGATTTTGGTGCCCTAAACAGAGATTTATGACTTCACGAGAAGGAATAAGCAAGAGGAACACAGAAAGCTCATAGAGAAAGGATTCTGCTGCCATGGCAGAGAGCTGTACATCAAATAGACCTGTATCTCCAGAGGAGCTAAAAAAGGGCTCCTTCAACTCCCTCATGCAATTGTAGACCTGGATAGAAAGTATGGCCCTTTGAAGTCAAAGGCAAAACTCCAGATTACTTTAGCCTGGCCACAGATTCAGCTTTGGACTCAAATGTAAATGCAAATTTAACAAATCACTAGGCATAATATGGTTCAGATTATTATAAAATAGGCACAGAAGAGAGAACTGACTCTGCCGGATCGGTATCCTGTGTGCTGGAGCAGAGGCCTCCCTCTCCTTTTGGTCTGGCTTATTCAGTGGGAGTTTCCACACGCTTTGCTTGCAGCTCAATAAAGGCACAAATTCCAGTCTGCAGCCCTGAAAATAGTGTCGGCTTTCATTGAACTGGCTGGTCCCTTTTGTAAAAATAGTCCCTGAAGTTCACTTTCAAGGATCTGGGAGACTGGGATCTGCTGACCTGGCTTGAGATCATCTATGCCTTGGACATTCACAAATCTCTGTTTATAACATCAGAAACATTCAAATGCTAGCACATCATGATAAATTACCATTTTGAGGTCACAAGAGGGAGAAATAAGAGTTTAAATGGAAAAATGTTAGTAGAAGTGATGTGAACTTACAACTCTGCAATAATAAACGTTGTTCACATATTTCTTGATCTAGAGCCAATGGCTAATACAAGCATGAAGAAATGTAAGCTCCTCCACCCTCCATGTGCTGCTTCTGAGCCATAAACAAAGCCTGACAAAGCGTGGAAATGGAGAAGGTCAATATTCAGTCCTGGAGTACGAGATAGGCATAGGATATAGGCGGAAGAGTGAAGACTTCTTGGGACAGTGCAGGGTAAATCAGTTCCTGGAAGGCTCCACATAGCAATGGCTAGACCACTTCTAATAGCTCAGGTACATTCTGCTGCTTTCCTTAGTGCAGGCAAAGCACACATTTGTTTTCTGGTGTTACATAAAATCATTGATATGTAAAATAATTAAAGCTAGAAGGATGACCACTAGACACACAATATCCAGGAAGCTCTAGTATTTTTCCCTTTGAAATCCAATACTTAAAAGAGCTTCATTTAAGACAAGGAATTCACATATAAAAGTAATAACAATGTAGGCCAATTCTGTCAATATGCTCTACTTTAAAGTCTACAAGCACAGTAGCAATATCATTAATAACACCAGGGAATAAGCTCAGATTGCACATGAGATAGTGGAAGTCATTAAACGTTGGTGGGACAAAGCAGGATCAAGGAAATTGGCTTTGCCACCAAAGCCAACACGCTATAAACCCGTACACCGAAGCTCCAGTTCCAGTCTTTCATTTGTTAGCATCAGGGCCATCCTAGCCAACTCTTTTTTCTTGCTCCCTTTTCCCATGCCACCTCTCCACTGAGCTGCTTCAGCTATCCACAGGACCACGTGGAAAACCAGGGGAAGGAACTAATCTTACACAAACATAAATATGCACAAATGTTCACAAAAGTAATCTTACACAAAAGAAAGGAAACAGGGTTATTTTAACTCAGAGCTAGCCAACGATTTCATTTGCCATGCCACATGAAAACAGCATCGGCAGTACTGTGGGTCAGCATGGGATTGGAACGACCTGTTGGAGTCAGAAGGGCGATGGATGGCACAGGGGAGACTGTCTGCAGTCACAGCTCTCAGCAAGATTAATTGATCTGCCATTGATTAATCAAGTTCCATGAATACTACTGAAAGCAGAGCTGGGAATGCTGTGAAGATCTGACGTTTAGCACTGCTTAGGACAAACTCAAGGCACCCTGAAAGATGAAAATTCACAGCTCTAACTTTAAGAGGTGGTAGTTCCTCATGCTGGTAGCAACTCTGATTACACCTGTTTATATGCTTTGCTGTATTAGATCCCAATCACAGCTGCATATATAGACCATTACTACATTCAATCCCATATAGAAAAAAAAAAAAAAAAAATCAAGGCAGGAAAAAGGTTGAAATGCATTTCTTAAGGTGTGTTAGACTCGTACCAGAACTGACCGTACCTGAGTGCTATCATGTGTCAGGCTGGCATTATGAAAAATTTTGGAGACTGCTGGACTGTAGGAACAATTTCACCAACAGTAAATGCTTTGTTTAAATACTGAACTTTTTTTTTTTTTAACTTGGCTACTGAAATAGAGTTACTTGACTAGAATTCCTTCTAGTGAGATCAAGCAATCAAGATAATTGCTCTTAGTAAGTAGCCTACTCAAAGAGAGGCTTGAAAACAAGTACAGGTTTCTTCTAATCTTCTTTAAAATGTTTTTGCCTTCTTACTTGCAAGAGTTTAACACTGAAGCCACTACAATCTAATGCAAAAAGGTGTTTCTATGTGAAGACTAACACAGAGGTCTTCATCTGGTGTTGGAATGAAGTCACCAACAGATTCATTCACATTAAGAAGTCATGTAAATACTGCCTCATAATTCCACATGTAACGATTCTAACAGAGGCACTTGTGGTTTAACAAGCATTTTATTTGCTGTGAAAAATGAAGGATGGTGTATAGCAGCTCACACAGAATGCCAGTCTCCTGAACATACATGACACAAAAAACTCTCAGCAAAAGCAAAGAAAGTGAGCAGTTGCTCAGCAATCAAATCGTGGTGCATCTTTTCAATGTCATGAAGCTGAGTTCACAGCAGCAGTGTTCACCACTTAAAATCGGCCCTTAACAGAAGCGGTTGCTGAGATAAACAGTTTTCTTCTGCTGTACTTAGGAGATGGACACAACAGCCATGGGGAAATTCCAAGCTGCAAAATCACCCTTGGTGGTTTTGGTCTCAGCCACATCCTGCTCCAAGGTATAGGATGGGAGCTGAGTGCTCATGTGGAGAGGAAAGCAGGAAAAAGCTGGGGACCATACCATCTTTCCATTTTTCTCCTGGAGGAGAAAAACCAGAAGTAATACCGCATAATATATTGTACCATGCACACAGGTAAACTTGTTGCTTTTTAATGTACAAACAGAAAAATAGCACAGCAACGGTCTCTTGTAATTTCAAATATCAGAAAAGAAACCCAAAATTAATGAGATTTGCCTCACTATTTGTGAAATTGCAACACTAGCAATACCAGCATTTCTGCCCAGAGCTTAGCCCCAGCTTATGACAAGATGTACGCAACTGTGGGAACTCATCCCTTCAGGAACTGGAGGTAAAATGTATGAGCCATCTCTTTAACCAAACAAAGTGACACGTGGCATGTTCCCTTCCTACCATCCCTCCCCAAACTCAGTAACCTCAAAATCTAACACCCTATAATACCGTACTCTAGCATAATGGAGATAGAAACGAGGAACACATTTGTTTACTTTTTGAAACATTTTCAGTATTGAGTGATGTCTCCTGTTTAATGCCTGAGACAAAAGGATTACTTTCAGATGTAGACTTGAGAACTGACAAGGGAAAATTTGAATTCCAGTTACTAGTGTGATGAATTAAAGTCTTACTAACTGTTGATTATTCACCCTCACCAAATCTAATGTCTACAGGAGCTCCCTTTTCCTGTCAGTATTCACCAATGAACACTTTCTGCCTACATCAGTGACCTTTTAGGAGAGGGATTTTGCCTTTTTAACTCACTCTTTTTTTTTTTCCCCAATTCTTTGGTGAGAAGTTCAGCATGGAAAATCATCACTGAGTCAACATTATTTAAAGCAACCTCTAACATACATCTCTTATTTGAAATCTCCTTTCTTACAGAAAACACGTAGACTACTCTGCAGTAAGGATCTCCATATGGTAAATGTCAGTCCTATTATTGCTCTATCCCATTGTTCATGCTCTGCTACCCTTTTAAATAAATACCTCCATCAGATATGGATAAAATATGTACATTCTATTTTAAAGGGAAGTGAGAACAGACATCACTGGAGTCTTCCCCAGCTATAAAGATCTCTCCAGATACTTTTTTGGTTTTATGCTTTGCTGCTTCTTACATATTAGACTCTGATTGCAGTCGTACTCTTTGAAACAGTGTTAGTATCCTGACTTGTTTGTATTCCTTCTACTCCATCACATCTAATGTGCAAATCACACCTCTGGGATACCTTAACTCTCATTCAGGGCACTCATAGAGCTACCTTCCCCTCAATTTTTTCCTTGCTCTGAGCTTCCATCTCGTATTGTGACTGTTTTCACACAGTATGATGGAGAAATTTGACATGAAATATGAATGCCAATGTGATAAATTTTCCTTCACAAAGAAAAAACAGTATTAATTATACCATGTAGATTAAAATCCAATTCTTGGGCCTATGCATCCTTTTAATAACAAGAACTCACATAGTAGCTATACAGGAGCTATGCCCCCAAAAGAGGTCATGTATTGCTAGCATCAAACTCTGGATTGTGTAGCTTTCTCAGATTTATGTGGCAGGTTTCAGCTGATCACAAGAATTCAAATATACACCTCAGGTTTAGCTCAACACACTTTCAGAACTGCCTGGGAATGTCGCATTCTGAAACCAAGGTATTTCTATAAAGTTAGGACTCGACAACTGAGTGTTTGTAGAGCTGTTTTCAATTATAACATTAAATCCAACAATTTAAAGCCAAGACTCCTAATTTACAACAGTACTTGTTAATTTACAACACTGAGCTTGTATAACGTTTAAGTAAACACTGCACTTCTGGATGACAGAAAGCTAAACAATGAAATAAAACTTCAGAAACATATCTACTCCTGCAGTTTTCAAAGAGCTTCCAGTTCTCCAAAAGCAAACAGCTCCCAGCTGCCCAGCATTTGTGCGCTTGCATCCTGTACCACTAAATATGGAGAGAAAGGGACCAACAGTCTAAACGTTTTCCACGCAGAAGATCCTTCCTTTAAATCAGATTTTAAAGGTAGCTTCTGCTTGCATCCACTGTATTTAGTTTTGTTTTGTGAAGGGAGGGAAAAGCAGTGAAGAAAATAAACACTAGGATAAACACAAAATGTGCTTTATTTTTTCCACTGAAGAGCTAATGCAGTCCTCAAATCTTTCTTCCAAGTAAACTAAACCCTAGTGTTTTTAACAAACATTCCAGCTGAAGACCTCTCCCTCACGTTTCAGTCTTCTGTGGCTGAAACAAGTCTTCTTCCTAACCATCCATTGCCTCACCTTCTTTCCCACTAAAACCAAGTTTCACCTACCCAATTTTTTTTTTCTCTCTAAAATGCCACTCTTCTTTTCTCACTCTTGCCAAGACATCAATACTAGATCTGATCAAATAAATGGAAGCCATGCAGAATGTCAGTTTTTCAGGAAAATATCTTCAATCTATTTGCCTAAAAGCCCAAAATAAGATAGCACTGAAAGCATACTACATTTCAGTGAATTATTGCAATTGTCACAAGAGGCATACACTTCATTTAAAACAACCATTTAACTGAAAATATGTTTTTTTACTAAATCATCCCAAAATCCTGCTGTTTCAAAAACTCTGCAGAGGATGATCCCCTTTAAGGGTCCTACTTGGTTTTCCCCTTGAGTCTATAAATTCAGAGCTTTCAGAACTTTTGAGCTTTACACTCAAATAAAGCGGTTTGGAGAACATTTCAATATGGAAGCCCTCGAAGGGGCAAGAATGCAGAAAATGTGTTTCACAACAGTCTTCCATGGTACAGAGTATGAAGAAAGGACTCAGAGACTGGAAAAGCTGATGCATGTTCAAAGAAGTTGAGAGCCTGAGGGCAGGTTTTGCAAAGCCTAAATAATGTCTTGAATAACACTGGTGAGCCACGGAATAGGACCAAGAGCATCAAAGGCCTCTTAGGGAGAAATGGGATAGGACAGTGGCTTCATAACGATTTTGTGAATACACACTATTCAGGATCTATAATACCATAACAAATTAAAAAGGGTTTAATAGACATTATTCTTTGGGGGTGGGTGGGAGGGTGTGCCATGTTACCAACAACATTTTGTCCTTTGGGAATATTCTGCATATTTTGTGAGTAAAAAGTTTTGTAATAGCCTAGGAAAATGCCCTCCAGACCCTTTGCCAGGTCTCTGGAGCAATTTAGCTAGAAACATATACAGCCTAGTCCAGAGAAAGGCCGAGAGCAACATTTCCTTCTGAAATTAATGGGAATTTTGAGTGTTCACCATCCCACAGTTAGCCAAGCCCTTTATGTAGCAGTAATTGCAGAAAGCTCTCTGACTTGGGCAGGGAGAGAAACTTGGGGTTGACAATCTAAACAGCACTCTGTCCAAGTGCCCATCCAGCTACTGTCTTAAGACAGAAATCCCGACATTAATTGCTTGCTCATTTTTGAAGGCAAAGTTCCCAAGGACACCAATGGGATTTTGTCTATGTTAGCAAGGACTTCAGGTTTTGAATTATTACTGATTATTACTGATAAAGGCATTAAAAAAAAAAAACCAAAACAACAACAGGAATACTCTCGAGCAAGATCAAATACATGTATAGCTTAAAATTTTGAAAGTTTTGTCTTTTTTTAGGGTCTAGAAGAAAGATGAAGATACATCACATTGAGGTCACCTCACAAAGAGTTGAAACTCTTATTCAAGCATAACTGCAAGTAATAAATGCTTTCACCATACTCACATGAGACAAAGTCAATCCCTACCAAAAAAATAAACAAACTAAAAAACCCCACAAAGCAGAAACATGATAGGAAGAATATTACCACAATACCTGAATAGGAAGGAAAAGCAAGCACTGAGAGCTAAAACAAACACTGAGGGATGGGAAATTTGTAGCAGAGGGCTTGACATGAACTGGAGAAAGGAGGGGTGTAATCCTACTAAATTGAAAGGTTAGTATTTTACAGAAATAAATTAGACTTAAATACAAGTCACGTCAATCTGCTGTCTTGTGACAGGATACATTCCTAGTCGACAGTAAAGATGCAAAGTCGTACAGTTTGAGCAGAGTGAGTCTTTTAATAGCATCTCCCTTTACATTTTCATAAGCCACCAAGGGAGACACAGACTAGATGAAATACTGTGTTGAAGGCATTCTTATAAATGGCCCACTAACTGAAAATACGTATACGTGTATGTGTATATATACAGACATTCCCAAGGAGTCTGTCCTCAGATATTTCCAGTATTTTTAATAATGGCTTGAATTAGAACATTGTCCAGGGAATTCAATAAATGTTCTCAGTGGAGAAGGACTACAAGGGCAATGAAAACAATTCTTTTTCTTAACATTACTGATAACATTGAGAAATAATCCATATTTTAAAACCAAAACCAAACCAACAGCCATGCAGGGATGTGACTAAAGAGTACAAAATGCATATTAATATGACTTTTTTTTCATTTAGCAGAACTAGAAGACACCTGAAAGAACATACAGCTGATAAAGTCTACCCACAGTTAGATCTCACAATGTAAGGAGCCTAAAAAAGGATTGCCAGAAAAATATATAATATTTTTAATTAGTGAGAACTTGTAGCAACCCATGGGGATTCATGCAGGACTACAGAAATACAAACACGAAAGCATAAATCACAGCTAAAATTATATAAACAGAACAGGCATAAAACAGATACGTGTGTTCTCTTTCCTGCCTCCTCATTTTTAAGCTTGTTTTTCTGTCTTGCAGATTCAGGAAGAAACCGTATCATCCAGTTCCAGTTATATTTCACCAAGAATTACCCCAAGGTCACACGAAAGAGGGTGGTGTTGGGAACAGATGATATAGCATTGTGTAGGGATGCCACTAGCAAAACAGAGAAGAGGCTCAGTATGACAGCGTGGCACAGCAAATTCCACCACTCCTACCTCCTGCAGGGAAGCGGGTTTCCATTGGCCCAGCCTCTCTCCTCACTTGCCCTCGACCCTGGGGTCCAAATGCCCTGTCAGTATGCACATTCCACATTCCTCCAGCCTATCAAAGAGATATTAATACATTCCTAGCATGGCATTCGGGGGAAAAGGCATGTCCAAGAGATGTGGTTATACTCCTGACTCTCTCAAAGTGAAATATGGTCCACTGCTATACAGGCAACACATAGGAAAAATCATATTCACAGGGAATAAAGACCAAGTGTTTCTCCTGAAACTGGAATTGAGCATGTTTGGTTTTTTTTTTATATGCTGGTTTTAATTTATACTTCCTAAAAGCACCAATGAGCTTTGGAGATATGCACCAGTGCTGAATCCCATGGATGGCAATGGGACTGCAAGCAAGTATGGGGCTTACCCAGGCTGCGTGTTCAGAGATAAAAGCACAACTAAGTGTCTGGCTGGCTTAAGCACCTATTGATCTTTAACTTACACTAAATGACAGAAGAATGTCCTCTTGCATTAAATCAAAATGGGTTTTGTATCACTTTGTGGATGACTTGGTTACCAAGTATTGGACACAGGCTCAGATGTTGCCCTGAGAGATAAGTAGTACAAGGGTATGTCATCACAGTTTTCAGTGAAGCCATAAATCTGCTGAATTGCTGTGTAACTTTTATAACACCAAACCGAGGTGGATTGCATATCCTAGCAGAATAAAACATTTAATACAGATTACTTTTACGGTGTGTTGTCTTACATTGCCATTTGCACAGTAAATATCATACTTTGCTGTTCAATAAAGTGGTGTAGGAAGGTCTGAGGTCATACACAGAAATGGCTAAAGAGGCTTCATTGCCACACACTCTGATATGGTAACTTTAAAAATCTGTTGGAGTTTTGCTATTGAACACAATACAGATGCGTACAGATTTGGACTCTAATGAGAGGATTTTCTACAGTATCTGTGGATGTTTTTAATTCCTGTAATACATGTTAGGACCCAAGACTGCACCTGGCAGTGGTGAGAAGGATTCTTCCTTTTCTGTCTCTCTAGTTTCTTTGGTAGTAAGTGTTGGACCACACTGACTTCCCATTTGTATTTCCAGATAACAGAGCATGATAGAGGTTCCCATATCAGACATCTTTCCCTTTTCATGTAAAAGAGACTGTAATAACAGCCTTTTCTTAATAGAATTTAATCTGTTCCTCAGAAAACACAGAAAGCGGAAAATTACTGGTAAAGTGCAGTATAAAAAAATAAGAATTAATAAAATGGATGCAGCTGCAGTGTATCTTTTATGTTGCAGTGTTCCATTCATAAATGATTTGAAAAGCTTGCTCATTAACAGCAGTTTTTCTAAAAACACACAGTATTTGTGAGCTACAAGCACATAAGTAAAGGAACTAGAGACCTTTACAAGCAAGCTCTGGACTTTTTTGATTCCTTAGTGGTTTTCCAATATTTAAAAAATAATTTTAAAATCTACTGCGCACTTGTTAACTCTTTAAAAAAAAGCAATTCTATTCAAACGACAAATACAATATTCATCTCATCTATGAAAATATACTCCAGATATATTCCATATCAAAATATACTCTGGTATATAGTCCAACATACACCATACAAAAGCACAGCTGCTTGTTCCATTTTATGAATTTTGAGCAAATGTTAAGAAGATAATGGGGAAAAAAGGTGCAGCCAGCCAACGGAGAAAACAGGCATGTATGATATGACACTAGTCCACTCATTTCTTTAATGCATCCCAGTCTGCATGAGAAAAGCCTTCTGAGGCTCCACAATAGAATTTTTTGTGATTTCTCACTGAGAAAACCCTAGCGCAACAAAATGAGCCTTGCAATGTGACCCAAAGGACAACAAAGGAAGTTCTTGGCAAAATGATAAAAGATTCAATTTCCATAGCTATGGCCCTCTAACTGAGTATGTCCCTTTTAGATTAAACCAACTATGAGATCATCTCCAGCACAGAGCAAGTAACTGCTATATTGTCATGCCAGGAGTATGTGGCTATTTTCGCTAAGGCAGGAAGACTTTCTACTTAACACTTAATTTATTTTTATTTAAACATTACATAGCTGTAACATAAAACAACAAGAACCTGGTGCTGACTGGTGTGACAATCTCTGCACTCCTGTGCTTCACATCTAAAGCGGCTTTTGGTCTTTTCAGATGTACGTAACAAACATGGTCACTCCACTGAAGGAAAGAGGTGATTCCTGAGGCAACATATTCCCAAAGTATTCAAAACTAGTTGCAGACAAAATTTGCCCTTTGTTCCCAAAATCAGTTTCTCCTCATGCTTTCTGTTATCTTGATTAAAATCTCCCTCGGGACAGATATTTTTGAATAAAAGTGTCTTATTTCTTAATAAAGGGGTCTATATCGTGTATTTGTTGGAGTTCTCTTGCTTTCTGCTAAGAGAATGCCATAGCGGGTAGTGTAACAATCATTAAAGAAATAACCAGTCAAAGCCAGTTTTACAGGGGTAAGAAAGAATTAATCAAAAAATATGGCTGGGTGAGTATGGAAAAGCTAAACAAAATCTTGAAGTCTTAAACTGAAGAGAAGATACAATTTGAATGTACCTGGACTGGACTTACTCTCCTATGTTCTTCAGTGCTGCATATAGACCAGCAAATCGGGTGTGGTTTGATTTAAGAAACCTAGTAACCATGTTTCCTACTTCCAAGAAATAGTGCTACTGGTTCAGAAAATCAGGCACATATCGGCTGTAATAACTCAAAGGTGTAGTTTTACATTTAAAACCTTACCATTTCTTAACTTGGTGTCTGCTATTAGATTCAAATTTTACCAAAGGGCTAGAGAATCGCTGTTTCACGCTACTGTTTTTTCATCAGATTTCATCTCAGGTCTAAAAAATACATTGTTGTCCAGCTCAAAGTATGTTTCAACTGAAGGCAGATGCATCTACGAGATGCAGTGTAATAAGTGTTCCTGGCAAATATTACCAGAGTTACTACACACTAACCCCACTGCAAACTTGTGTGACTGGAAATGGACTTAGCAAACAATTTGCACTAACAGACATCTGCACCCTTGGTATGGATAAAGGGATGATGAAGTATATTTGTCTCCTTCCATAATGTTTTTATTTAAATTTGCTGTAATCATCAGCTATCCCTCTACTGTGCAAGAAATGCAACTTTGATTAAGAGTCAACTGCAGGTGAGAACCTAGAAGAGTATCCAAATCGCTGACCTCCTATATCTCAGCTTCTACAGGATCTAGATTTGGAAACTTAAAGCCATGACACCCTCCACTTTGAAGAAGGACACACCAATATTAAGATTCTGTTCAGAAGCACAAAGTGTCCCACAGCTGTAAAAACCCAGTTCACAGTCCAGTTATGAGAGCGGAATAAAAGATACTACATTTGCCTAACTCCTCAAACCAGGAATGCAGCAGTAGTGAAACAGTTTCCAGGCTGTGATGAGGCACCATATCATGAGCATTTCATGTCAGGTGTCCCAAAGAAAGGTTTGATTGAGTAAGAGTGACTGACAAGACTTCAATGACTTGAAATACATGCTGCCTCATCAGCATTTAATACCATTTCCAAATAATAAAAGAAAGGAGGAGAATCAAGGCTGACAGAAGAATTGAAGGGGAACCAGTGATGATGTCAGCGTTGCTAACTGCAGTATCTATATTCTTTTTATTTGATCCCTTTCACATAAGTAATCTGAGCTGGCATAGAGAAACTTCGTGGTACTTCAAGTTGTGATACTTCAAAGCTCTGTGCAGTAGCAAAAGGAGAGCATAAAAACATTAACTTGGATCAGTAGCTGCATCTCAGGATGACAAAGACAGTCACTAGCAATGTGCACCAACAGCAACTGACCCTAGTTATTGCCTTCACCCTTGCGTGAAAAGCCCCTTCCCAACGGCCTGACTACCTGCAGAAGATAGCCTTTGGAAATCGCCACCAAGATGAAAATCGGTTCTAATTCTTGTTTTAATGGTGCTTTTTCTTGCAGATTACCTGGTCTCTGTGAAAAGACATTAAACTAAGGGTTCCATTTACGACCCTCCTTTGGATGGACCACTGCATTAATCAATCACATACAAATGTTAATTACCATTGCTAAAGCAAAAAGCAAAAGACGGAAGTCTTCAATCAAAGCCTCACAAATCACTAAAAGAATTAAGACAATAAAAAAGATAAGTTCCAAGTATTCCTCTTCCAAGTGTGAGCCATAACTAATTCAAAGTGCATGTTAGAAAGGTATGCATCATCTTCATTACTAAGAGCTCAAAGACCAGGACAAATGAATGGCTCCTGAGAGGGTACTACTCAGGGATAGCCAATAATTTCCTGTTTTAACCCATTATAATCAATGACAAGAAATGTATCAAATAGTCAGCTCTCCCTTTTACTCACTACTTTTCAATAAAAGGATTTAAGCACCTTAAAGCAAATGTTGTGCTGGTTCACAATAGAAAGTATATCCAAGGATGTTCTCTACATAAGATTTAATGGCCAATTACAATTGATTCAATATAATCTTTGGAAATGATCTTTGGCTTTTGAAATTAGGCCTATTTTGCTGTCAGAAAAAGACTGTAAGACAAATATTCAATATGTCCCTAAGCCAGACCTATAAATCAATGAATAATAATTTTGAGCTGTTCTTGAAAGCTTGGCCCTGTGGATATTTGTTCTGAAGGGCAGGGGGTGTCAGGACATTGCCTGTGTAAAATTCCTGCATGAAAATGCTCCCACCTGGCTGCAGCTACCGTTCCAAGCTATGATTTCCATCCTGTACCATTCCTACATGAACAATTTTGAAGCACCACAACATGAAACATCATGTAACATTTTATACCACCCTGAATTACTTATGGGAAAGGAACCAAATAAAATTGGCTCTTCTACACATAGCCCGTGTGCTTTCTATGAACGTGTTATAACCATAGCTGTCTTTTTTTTTTTTCCCTGCTGAAGAGAGTAATTTGTTGCAGAGGCACTAGCCTGAGCTAGGACTTTGCACAATTCATATCATTAGCCTTCAGGGAGAATAAAGAAGAGGAAAATCCCTTCTTTGTCTGTTTTGTGCTGCAACAATGCAACTATATTCTGATTTTTTAATCTGTACTATTTCCAGTAACAACATTAACCAAGAAGACAGAGGTTTTTTGAATTGTTTTTCGAAGAGGCCCAAGGCTCATATGCAAAGGAGCTGTACAACATTGTGTCTAACTTTGCATGGCATATGCCTCCTAAAAGTACAGGAATGGATCAAGGGTTGAAAAGACAAATGAAAGTCTTTGAGAAAAGTGCATGCCCACAGGTTACTACAATTAAAATGTGAAAGATCTCTCTTCTCAACAGAAATATATTTTTGCTAGATCATAATGAAAAACACATATTAATGTACTTTTCTAAAACAAATAGTAAGTTAACCACCTCCATGGTTAAGTTCTGGTGCTTAATCTTTCTTGATTAGACATACAAGTCATCATTAATGATATTTTATTAATAAAAAGGTTCCTAGAGTAGGGGTTTTTTTCTGAAGTAATGCTATGAATTTTTGCATAGTGTAAGTAATTTTTCAACTGTGAAATAAAGGAAATGTAAAAGTCTAAACTTCACCTGTTAGCTCCACATCATCTGTTGAAATTCAATGTACGTGGCTTGAGGAAGCAGAGCCATGCAAAACCAGACACATACACTCCTCATGCATAAAACAAAACACTTTTCAAGTGCACAGGCTAAAGATAATTAACACTTACTGTATTTATACCATTTTTTTTTCTCATAAATGGTTGTTGAGACACCAAATTTAGTTTTTCTTCCCTCAAATAAACCAAACAACTCTATTATACGGGGAACTAACCCTTAATTTCCCCAATAGTGACTACATTCTGCAATTATTGGGGTGGGGGGGTGAAGGGGGAGGTTGGGGATGTTTGCTTTTTTTAGTTCTTTAAATAAGAATGCATTATACAAGCCGGTGGGTTGGTTTGGATTTTGGCACTTCTAGGACCACAAAGCTCTCTTATAGCTCCTGCATGTCTCTCATTGGGTCTGGATTGCCTTACTTTGGCCTATCTGCCAAGGCACCAGCGTGCTGAACACGTTCTCTGACTCTCCTCAGACCTTGTTCTGCACTGGAGAAGCAGCCAGGATCCTGCCATGAGCAGTGGCTCTCTCTGACTTCGTTTGAGTAGAGCATAGCGTTCCCATTTTCCCACTCTGCGGGAGGGCAGAGGGATGCTGCCTGCTTTGAACGCATCAGAGGGACACTATTCTTGTTCCACGTATTATCAGAAGATCTCAGCTTGATCACCATGCTACGTTCAACTCCTCATCCAAAACCAGAGTCACCAACTTTCTAACAGCAGGAAGCTCCCACGAGAGCCTGGGTGTGTTCCAGCCAAGCTGCAGGCCTGGGTGCTCTAGCACTTGTGTACAGTGAACACTGGCATCTGGTGGCAACCGAGCGAATCACAGCTCTACCTTCCTCGAGGCATAGCAGGGAACTTAAATACAATTATTTCTTTACAGATCGTAGCAGCTGCGTGAACGGATCTCCAGTGGGGAGATGATGAGACCTCTGGTTGTGACCATCAGCTGCACCAACAGCCTTGCAAGCCCCTCCTGATAATATACTGGAAACTTGAGTCAGTTCAACAAGTTTCTAGTGCAAAACTGATATGAACGGTTGACGTGAACTGCAGGGGAAAGGCTCTAAAGAGATAGTACAGGTGGATGGGGCTTCTGATGTAGAAAACTGGATGGTGGGATCTGGGTGATGCTGCTATTTGTCCTAGATGAGTCTTAAACCAAAGCCAAGTCATTTGACTGACTTCATATTATCAGTATAAAGCTATTTCATTGACAGAGGTTTTGCCTGTCAAAAGCGTTCACAGATTAGTAGGTGTCTTTTCAGTTATTTCCTAGCTAGCACTAGAAACAACTCTTTGTTTCTATTTCAATCTTTTGTCAGGAATTACTCCAGCCTTGCAAGATATTACATGGTCTCAAATGCTGTATAGTGAACATGGATGTCAACAGGAGGTAAACCTTGTACAATAGGGTCTACTCTCCTTGTTAAAGTACAGGGTTTGTGTGTGCAGCTATTGTCCTTCCCATATATTTTGTTGTTCATTTCAGTATCTTTTATTGCATCTTTGCTGCAAGGTCAGGGAGCTTTTCTCGTGCAGAGTCTAGACAGATACTGCATACTTGAGATAGCATGAGGCGTTTAGAATGAGGTTTGTTTATGAGTTTGGAGTTTTCGTCCTTATCTGAACTAAACCACTCATGCTTCTGAGCATCACATGTTGTTTGTAATCAGAAAGTTGTGTCTGCAAACAGGGCACGCTGCTCCCACGTGAGAAGAGTGAGCAAACACTTCTGAAGCATAACAAAATTGGAAGGGGCTAAAACCAAGCATGATTCAAGGTTTCACTCTAAACTCAGCCTATTCGCTTTCTTCAAAAGGAAGACTGGAGAGGAGTAGATTTATGTCCTTGCATGTGTGTCTGAGAAGAAAAGGAAACTGAGAAAGGCTATTGAAACCAAGGAGATAAAATACAATCCAGTGGCTGAATCTGTAAAAATTCAGATTAGAAATCAGAAGTGTATTTTTTTCTGAGTGAAGGTTCATTGTTCAGCCAGCCAATACACAGCTATCATCAAGTCCATCACCTGAAGCCTTTAATTCAAGACGGGATATTCTTAAAAAATACATATGTTGTCCCAGACAGCCCCGGAAGCACTACAGAAAAGGTGGATTAATCATCTACAGCCTGAACTGTGCAAAGAGCCTGACTAGATGATTTTAAATACTTTTGGCCTTCAAAATATATGAATACTTGGTATCAAATTGAGCATGCCAATAATTCCTTCTCCATTTGCTAATTTTGTTGACTTCAACAGAACAACGGAACATCTAAAATTTGAGCATGGGATTATGTGTAATACTGACAACAAGACCACAGTTAGAATCTGTAGGAGGTTACAGATGTCTTGCTAAATTGATCATACAGCAGCTAAAAATCCCATAGCATTCCCAAGCAGAATAGGGAACATTGCCCAGTTCTCACCGACTCTTTTTTTTTTTCCCCTCTCAGGAAAACCTCTTTAGAGATTTGTGTCTGCTCAACAGCTGAGAGTCAACTACTCTTTACAGAATCTGTTAGAATCAGACATTTAAAATATTTGAAAGTAAAAGAAACTTGGAAAGTTAAATTATGTTTCCATTCATCTGACTTCTTTCCAAGGCTGTAATGCCTATTACAGATCAGCTGGGTTGTATTTGTGACTCATTTTAAGTAGTAAGCAATGTTCTGGAGGTCAGTATAATTTTTGACCTGATGTATCACAAAAGGGACGTTTATAAACAATATTGACTAGCTCATACCTAAGACATCACATCAAAACCATGTCATGATCTATCTCAAATTCTTTCTTGCTTTTTTCAAGTCTTTAAAAGAGTATGCCATTTCATGCTACATAAGTCTCTCATTTAGAGCCTTAGAGCCACTTACAGGTTTTCTGGATTCCCCACAGATTTCAGCCATTAGTAGGAACTAATCTGCCCCAGGTGGGAGTCTGAGTACCATGTTTTATAGCCCATGTCTTGTAGGTGAGTCCCACAGTCAGCACAATAACTTTCTGTGTATGGTACCAAAATCCAAATAGTCTATTATTTTAGGACACTACACACTGTATGAAATGACCTGCTACTGCAAAAAAAAAAAAAAAAAAAAGCTGCTGCAAAGCTGAACAAATCCAAGTGCGTACTTAGAAGTCACTTCATCAAAGAAAATACAATTTTCAAACCTGTATTTTTGTTACTTCAAATACTTCCCTATGCAGTTTATAACACCTTCCAGGAGGTATAGGAACAGCAGGAAGTCAGAACAGCTAATATGGTGGGTGTACGCATGTGCATGTATTTAAATAGGAGCAAGGAGGTGATTGTGCCCCTCTACTCGGCACTCGTGAGACCGCACCTTGAGTACTGTGTCCAGTTCCAGGCGCCACAGTACAAGAAGGACATTGAGGTACTGGAACAGGTCCAGAGAAGTGCAACAAAGTCGGTGAGGGGTCTGGAGAATATGTCATATGAGGAGCGCCTGAGGGAACTGGGATTGTTTAGTCTGGAGAAGAGGAGGCTGAGAGGAGACCTCATTGCACTCTACAGCTACCTGAAAGGAGGTTGTAGTGAGGCTGGTGCTTATCTCTTCTTCCAGGTAGCTAATGATAGGAAGAGAAGTAATGGCCTCAAGTTGCGCCAAGGGAGGTTTAGGTTGGGTGTCAGGAAGAAGTTCTTTACTGAAAGAGTGGTTAGGCATTGGAACAGCCTGCCCAGGGAGGTGGTGGAGTCACCATCCCTGGAGGTGTTAAAAAAATGGATAGATGTGGCGCTTTGCGACAGTCTAGGGGTTAGGGAGATGTTTGATGAATGCTGGACTAGAAAATCCTAGAGGTTTTTTCCAACCTAAATGTTTCTGTGATTCTGTGAAATATATAAAAGTCCCACATCAAATATCTCAAGAAGGCTGAGAAGGAAGGCCCTCTAGTCTTCCTTCTAGGAGAAGCATGAAGAAAAGACTCCAACCACCTAACAGAAAGGTTCTGCCTAGTAGTGCAGTATCTGAGGTGAATTTCATGTTCAAAGCAATAATTCAAATTCTTTGCCTTTTAAATATACACATGTATATATAGGCATGCAATGCATGGGCATGTATAACATACATATTACATGTGCTTTTTTTGCATTCATGGGGTATTCTGCATGGATTTTCTGTTCTGCTCTCCTTGCCTGAAAGCTGACAAGACACTTGGGAGCCGCTACACTGACCTCAGCAGTGGCCTTCTCAAAAAGCACCAGGGGACAACCTGAATTGCAGAATTACATTGCTTCAAGTGGTTGCAAGAAGGCAAAAAAGAAACTACTTTTTTTTTTTTTTTTAATCACAGAGCCTTCTGAAACTTTTGGGGAAGCCTTTGAACCTCCATTAAATGTGATCTGTTTGATGTTTGAAGGAGAAGCAGTCAGATAAACTGGGCCAATGTTGAAACTACTTGCTTCCAACACCTCTACGGTTTAATCACACCTCCCCGAGCATCTCTGTAGATAATTACTGAATTAGACATTCAAGGAGATGACTAACAAATAGAAATAAGGCAAATAAAGATAATCTACCATTTTTCTAGACATCCGAAGGTATGCAGACCTACAACAAAGGAGCTTTTTGTGCTCCAGTGCCTACCATAAGCATTAAACGCTTCATGGCTGATATGTCTTTGGAGCTGAAAACTGTTGGCAAAACATTTCTTGGTTTTGTCTCAGTCTAGGAAAATGAGATATTGTTTCTGTATTAAAGTACTCTGAAATGAGTCACCTACAGCAGCGTAACCTGCCATATCCATTTGGTAACAATAGAACTGACATCAATTTTCAATCTTATCAGAAGTCACCAGTCCATAAGTATTTGTGGCGCCTACTGAATTTTATCCAGGGACCTAACTGAAAACATCTGTTCTTTTACTTCTCAGCAAATCAATAGATTAAATCAACATTCTCTTTTCTTCTTTATTCTGTTCATTAAAGGGATAAGTTTTCTTTCATTTTTCTTCTATTTCTTTTAATAACTCACTTCTCCTTGCAAGTCAAATCCTAGTATATTATAGAGATTTCTATGTCTCTTCCTGGGCTTACTTGGGGAGACATATATCTATGTTCTAGCAAAAGACAAGTAGAAGTAATTATTTTTGAGGCACATATTTACAAAGACTTCGCTAAAATTATACCTAGTATTTGGACTGAAGCCCAGCAATGCTTAAAAAAAAGCATAGGTACTAAACCAAAAACCAGGACGAGTAATGTTTATTGCCTTTTTTTCAAGTCTATAATTCATGCTACAAAATGTGATGCTATTACTAAAAATTCCATTCTGACCTCATAGAATTCACCAATACGCTCTAAGATCACAACTGTCAAGTATGATGTGCTTTGCAGAGTCATCCACACTATGACACTTACTTAGATAATTCATGACTGGATTCAAAACCAAAGTTTGTTTGTAGATGTTGTATCATCCCACCAATCTGTACATCAGGTTTACACCAGGACACACAAAACAATACAGCCTAATACACAGCTCAATGTGCTTATAAATAAAAAGCACACTTCACTTAAAGAATAGACAAAACTGGGAGACAAGAGAGGAAGAGAGATTAAGGTAGAAGTGAACTAAAAATCAGAGGCAGAAACTGACGTTCTGCTGTAAACAGCAGAATTAGTACTAAAAATCATCACCAATTTAGCAGAACTGAGATTTTTTTTCTACCTGCACTCAATGTTAAATATGTTTAAATATAGCCTAAGTATTACAATTTTTTCCCTGAAAAGACAGCTTCAGATAGGGATCTTTAATATCAAACTAAGAACAAATTTATGTACAAAGTTTGTGCCTTTTCTCTCACCTATGGAGATTCCACATTGTTTATGTAGTCGAATATGAAGCTGAAATATAATAAAGTGTGTACGAGCATATGTACTTTTCCCTCTCCTAGGCAAACGTAAATAAAACATAGGATGGATATATTTAACTTGAGTTAAATATATGTTATATTCATGATATGCATTGCAAAGTTATGAGAAGTGTATGATAGTTTTCTTTCCTTATGTATGAGAAGTTGGTGTATATAAATGGCTGGTCTGTAATAGGGCGATACACATACAAGTATATTAAATGCTTTAAAACATCCAGCAAAGATAAATCACTGCCTGATCTAGATAACAAGAGTTCTGCTAGAACGCTACATAGTACCTTGCATGTGTACTACAACCTGGCAGTAGCTCCTACATAAAACCAGTAACGTGGGAACAGGGTAGTATAGTATCCACTGCCTTACAATGATTTGGGTCAATATTTTTGCCCTATGTCATGACTGAATTAAGTCACAGTAAATCAAAACCCATTTTTGGCTCTGTGACTTTGAAATACACAATACACTGATCCCATTTCAGATTTTTCTGTCAATTTAGTGCAGCACCGTGAAAGACTTGCCACTGGGACTAGTATCTGTCAGTGAGGGGAAGCTTGAGGGAACTTCTCCCCACGGCTTGAGGTGAAAATTAGGAGAATTTCAATTGAGGAAAAGAAATTTATTACTGGAAATTAACTTAACATGGTGTCAAGACACAAAGAGATGGGAATAAAGAAACATCTCTTAGGACAAGTGACGAAACAGAGAGAGGAAAAAAATTACAGAAGTGGCAATCCACTGCCAAGCAAATGTTAGTCCGGAAGGGTGCAAGGACTGAGCACCCCAGACTTGAGATATCTTGTCAGCCAGAAAGGCAACTGATTTAACTGTCATCTGATGAATGACGTAACAGCAGAGTCAGACCAAAAGTGGGGTATTGTTGCTTTCTATCTCAGTTCCCATGAACAAAGCAGATTTTTTTCATTTGAGATTTCTCTTTGTTAGCTATTAAAATAATGATGCCTCACTTGCTACTGAATAAAAACAATAAGAAACAGGAGGACTCAAGATAACTGAAACTAAACTTCATAAAATAATTAAACCTCAGGCCTACCCAAATGCTGACATCAAATGTACAAAAGTCATTGATAGTTCTCTGTCTCATTATGGGAAACAGAGATTGATGAAACACAGCTGTGTTCACAGCAATTGATGGCATACATCATCATTTCCACAGCATTCACATTAAATTACTTAGCAGCTATAGTGCCAGTATAGATTATGGGATAACCCTGTCCTTTCTTTTAATCTCAGGCATCTGGAATTTTAGGGTCAGATGAGCCTTTTTTCCTTCCTCTTTTTTTTTTTTTTTTTTTTGAGGCAAGATAGACAAAAGTAGTAATACCAAAGGCATGAGAACACTAAGTCTTCTCTAAGGAATATGCATTCACATCACACTCAAAAATAACTTTTAAAGTAATTCCTAAATTTTAATATATATTAATATCCAACCACAGGAGCACAGGAAAAGGGAGATAGGCTTAGACTGACAAGAAATTTAAAAAACATCCTGTAAAAGTATTGGCAATGCAGCATCCTTCTATATGAACCACAGCTGTGTGATTTGCCTATTTTCATTGCATAAGAAGAACTAGGAGCATCATAACCTCACAAAGGCAGCTGAAGGGACAGAAGGGTCAAATGATCTCTTCTAACCAAAACTAGATTGTACTTAAATGCAAGACCATACTGAAACATATTAAGTTCATCCTGGAATCACAACCGAGGTGCTTAAACACAGGAACTTTAAGCATTGAGAGATGCGGCTGAAATCCAGCTGATGTGATTAAACCTGTGCAAGTGCTTTACTTGCCAGTTCAAAGACTCAGAGGCAGATTCTGCGTCCAAATAACTTTTATTTTGAGGGCAGACTACAACTAATAAGCACTGTGATTCTACTGTGTTAAAAAAAGGGCGCAACCGAATGTGCATTTGAACAGGAGGCCAGACTAACAAAAAGAAAACCCTGTATTTGCAGTTTATTGTTCTCAAAAATTAAAAACTCACCATGATATCCAATAGAGTAATAACACAGGAAGCAACAAAACAGTAAAGACAATGTCTTCTAAAACTGGCAAGAGTTAGTTTAGTTTAAACCACAGTGTAAAGTGTGAATAATAAAAATAAGAAACTTGGGACATCCGGTGGACTAATCTCTATTAAAACAGCAATAGCCCCAGGAAACTGTAAGAGTAAAACCACTTGACTATGTTATTGATTTTATGAAAATATGTTCCAGAAAACCACCAACTCAGACATGTACACATTTTCATGCCATAAAGATCCTTTATGTTCTACAAAATTTGAGTTTCCCACCATTTCGTTTTACTAAACTTTGAGGTGATTGTTACATTAGTTTTTTCTCCTGGTGTGCATTGTTGGTTTTGTTTGCTTGTTATCAGCTCCGTTTACAATCCCATTTTTGTAAACTTTTTGTGAAAGGTCATAAAAACCCATAATTTAACTACTAGCAGATTCAGTAATAAAGAATGTAAACAATTTCACCTAGAGCAAGTGAAAATTATCAAGGTCATTAAAGACATTTAGCACTCCTAGTAGGTTCTGGTTTGTTGTTCGGTCATTTTATTTGTGTAAAGGGAGTTCACATTTATGAGGTTCACCACAATATCTCGATAAACCACAACAGAGCTGTCCTGAGCCTAGCAGTTTTAAAACATTTCATATGAAATAGGCAAATATTTTAAAGTTCAATTCAGCACCACGTTTAATGTCCTCCGCTATTTGAAGAAAATAAAATAGAATGTATCCTATTTCTTGAAAACTTTCCACTGTTATTGATGACACCAGATGGCTGTGGCCTAACTGGTTACAGGTTGTGCCATATTTATTTCCACAAAAAGTAAAAAACTGTGCATACCATAGCTACAATATTAACCTGAGACCTGTCAGCATTGACAGCCTGCTCTGTTTGCACAAGACCCAACCCCAATTTTCATTCTAAGCTGAGAGCACTTTGGTGCTCCAGTACATCAGTTAGGAGGCTGCAGTAATTAATGCAACAAAAGAGGATGATATTCCACCTCAAAGCATATCTCAACAAACACCTCTCGCAGCCTGCTGGAAAGAGATGGCTGTATTGTACCTAATTTGCAGAAGTCATTACCCCCCGTAGTAAATCTGCTTAAACCAAGTAGCAAATATGCATAGCAGTACAGGAGCAAGAATCCAACATTATCTTCTGGGATATCTCAGAGAGAAACGAATACAAATATCAAGCACATGTCATTTATTCCCCTCGGTCAACATGGCAGAACAAACTACTGTGAGAGGGCAGGACTGCTGAGGGAGAAACAACAAGCGACTCTTTCAAGCCAGCTGAGATATTCTCCATGTAGGAAGATGCTACCTACCTGGAAAATATTCTGAATGGTTTATTTTCCAGTCTTAAACACCTCACAAAATCATAGGCTGCAACTAATAAACTCAAGGCAATTCTTCATCTGCTTTATCCTACATCTTAATTGTCCCAAGATATTAGTGAACCCAAATGATATAGGGGAGCCAAAACACACTCATGAGCAGATCATTCCATCACTTCTTGAGAACAAAATAGACTCATTAACTTTTTGTATATATTTGTACATATAAAAAAATACATCTGTGCACAGTTTTCCTCAGAGAGAGGAGAAGCAGTCTGGACCATTTTCCAGGCTGGGTGGTAAGGTTTCACACTCAGTTTTGCCAGGTTGCTACATGTCACAATTACATTTCTTTTTTCTGCCAAGGCCAAATGTTTGGGTTTGTTTTTTTTTTCCTCTCCTTTATTTTGTATGTTTGGGGAAACACCTCTCTGTCCTGGGAACTTTGTCTGCATATATTTCCCTGCTTGAAATATTTGTCCTAACTGAAAAGGCGCTTTTAAAGTCCCTAAATCCCCATTCTAATCGGGACTCCCAAAGTTTGATTTACACAAGCAGTAACTGAGCCATATTGCACTGTGAGAAAGCCACTTGGTAGTCATACAACTCTGTAGCAGCTTAGTACACGACTGGTTTTAAGTGTGATTGCTTGTTCCAGTGGTCAGATGCAATTGCAGAGCTTGGGGAAGAGTGATCTATAGCAGTAGACTATATTTTCAGTTTTGATCCTCTGGTGAGCTGTAGCAGAATGTATATTTGCTGCTTTAGCTAGGCTGGATGGGAATCTAACTTTACACTTATTGATTAGGAAGGGAAAATTCTGTCCTGCATCCATTTTTGCTGTGCTCCCATGTGCTGTTGAAAACAACAGAATAAAAATGCAACATAATTGGCTGATGTTTTGCGCGCCAGAGTAATTTCTCCATGCTTTGCATCTTCACTGCTGTTATTCCAAGGACTGAAGTCACTGCAACCAATTCAACCTATGCTTGACCACCTTGGCAGAAATCTCTAGAGATCTGCACAAAAGGCATCAGGCAAATTACAAAGATCATTTTCCTTTCCTCTCTCCAGCGCCTTTCCACGCTTCCCAGGTTCAAGTACTTCCCTAAGAGGTTACTGTATTTCTTAAATAGCTACATTTTTAGTTTCATCTGTCTACATTACATACCTACTGTGTTATATACCTACATGTCTCAGATGAGTATGCAGCTCACCATACCTCCTCACCTCTGGCTGTCCACAACTTGTTCAACCCCAGAGTATGAAAAAGAGATGCCTGCTTGTTAATCACCATTGCTATGAGCGACCATGAGTAGCAAGTATTCTCTGCTGGCTCCATATTCTTGCATACCCTATGCTGTGTCTTTGAATAGTGAGTCACGCAGCATTTCAATTTTACTCCTCCTCCTTAAAAAATGCCCTCTCAGTGCGGATGCAGGTAGCACCCTAAAAGAGTATTTTTGATATGCAAATGTCTGCAGGGGCTGCTCTCTGGGTGGGCTGTCTCCAAGAAAGGAAAATCCCCGAGACTAGCTCTGCAGAGGACAGCAGCACTTACATGGGGAGCAAGACAGCAGCAATGGATTTTACAGTAACTGCGCTGGAAAATTCCCCCCTCCTCTCCTGAGCATCTGTTCTACATGTGTTGAACAGATCTTCTTTGTCTCTTGTCCAGCAACATGCGAGTGAACCCAAGTTCCCCCAGGGAATGGAGGGATACAAGAGAAGTCAGCATAAAGATTTGTGCTGGAAGGATAAAAGATAACAGCCTGTCAAACTGCAGACCTTTAAAGCTTAACACTTTCTTTCAAATTTGCTCTCACACTGCTATCCACTGCCAAAATATAACAAGTTTGTGACCCCAACTTACATTTACTGTTTCTTATCAAGACACTTCAGATTTAAAAAAAAAGAAAAGATAAAAAGTACAGCGTATAAACAGAAGAAGCGAATTGATAACTATTTCTATCTTAAAATTATGGTGAAATCTGTTCAATTTGCAACAATCACAACTGTACAAGGCAGCCTACGACTCAGGCAAACATTTTCTTCGGTCGTTCCTTTGCAGAAGTGACTTTATTACTTCACACACATACACACACCTTTCTTCAGCCCCCCTCAAAAAGTTTCAATTCACACTTTAACCCTGATAAATTGAAAATGCCAAGACATCTGATCTTGTGTAGTTGAATGTCTAAATCACCTAATCATGTGAACTTAGTACAGTTTCATGTAGAATCCCATAGTAACCCAACATCACTTGGAAAAGTATGAACTAAAAAGGTTGGGGTATTTTTTTAGCCTAGGGTGTCCCCGTGAAAGCACTGTGCAAAGGTTCCCAGGCCCCCTGCAACAGAGCTGGCTTCAGAAAAGTACAGTTAAGTCAAAACAGGGCAATCCCTGAAAAATAAAAGTTCTATTGACAACTAAAACATATCAGCACAGCATGACAACAAGACCACGTTGTTTTCAGGTCCCAAATCCCTAATAAGATCTTTAGCTGGTGGCATTTGTCTATACTGGTCCTCCTGGAGTCAGTCCCACACTTCAAACTCACAGACAAATTTACCTCAGTTTTCAGACTGTAACACATGTTAAAGCATTAGTATTTCAGACTTTGCTTTGAGTAATTCACACAGTTTCTGCAAATAATTTTAGGGGAATAAAAAATGGCCTGAAAACTTCTCTTTCGTTGCTCTCTGAACAGAAAGAATGCAAATGCACATCCTGAGGGAATAAATCGGGTGAAAATTTTAAGCTACGTCACAAAATAATTGGGAAAACTAGCACACACACCTGAGGTGTAAAAATAGCAGCCCAAATTTTTAACTTTAACAACTAATTGAAATAATTAGTATTTTGATTTTTACTCTGTAGTACTGCTGGATTAAAATACCAGCCTACTCTCTTCTCAGGAGGCGACTTAGCCACGAAACTGCATAAACACTGTTTCAGAGCCTGAGAGGCATCTCACTTAGCTATTTTGAAATGGCATTGACTTAGAGGTAAAGCAAATGTTCAATACAAGAAGCACTTATGACAAAAGCAAAAAAAAAAAAAAAAAAAGGAGAGACAGAGGAGACAAAGGGGGAATCTGGGACAAAGACCATTTGGAGAGCTAAGATGGGAGGTCCTTCCTCCACAGAGAGAAGGGAGGTGGAAGCTGTACCCGATCGCTGCATCAAGGAAGTGCTGCTCTCTCCATACCCCTAATTCTACATGCCTCCTACATACTCTGGCCTCACACTCAGGGTTTCCATGGGCATGGCATAGGAAAATAAGACACCCCAGATGTGCTGGAAGTCATCCCTCTGTCTGCATGACTTGTTTGCACCTGGAGCCAGCCCTGCACAAGCTGTGTGAGAGACAAGAAGGTCAGCTGCTTCCTCACACATCCATTTTTGGCGGAGAGGGGTGCAGTACAGTAGTTCCAGTTCCTACAAAACCACCTGTGAATGTCTGGTCCACCTACAGAAAAGCGTGCAGCACGCGTCTGAAATCACCTGGGTCCTCCATCCCTCAACCTGGGTGTTTGCTCATTGCAGCTCCATTCTCACAAAGGCCACCCAGGAGCTTACTAACAGGAAAATCTATTAGCTGCCGCTCACTTGGTCTAAATTTTAAAAGGTGAACAAGAGGATCCATATCCTATTATGAATCCCCCATGCTCTCCAGTCCTATAGACTATTCCATTATTGCATTTCTTGTTGAGTATAGATCCAAATTTTTATATTGCGCATGATGGAAATTCCCTAGGTTTTCTGGAATTCATTACAAGCTTGACTCACTCCAAGCATACTGGAAAGTATGAAACAATGGAAAGAGCCTTCCAACTGTCACTTTGGATTTGTCATCAAATGGGGAACACTATGGGAAAACTTTAAAAAGGTGAAATATATACCTTCCAAACTGGCAAAATAAGGAAAACAACACTTCATCATGTTCAAGTGAGTCTCAGGTGTCTCCCCATACCACTTAGCTCTCACTGACCTGAAGTTAGCTACAGAAATCCTGTCAGATGGGTTTTAAGCTTTATCAAGGATCAAAAACCATACATAAAAAGTTCTCATCATTTTGATATCATTACAGTGTGACAAACTATACATTTTAGCAGTAAGACTCTACTGTCTGTGTATATGCAGTATACATAGGCTTAGTCTATATAGACTGTATAGACTTAGCCCAGAGTGCATCTTTTATTACAGCATGGGCAGTTAAAGTTACTAAACTGTATCAGCTCATTTCCAAAATACAAATTCACTACAAGCCATCAATGAAACCTGTACAACAGAACTTCTCAGGTCTGTTATGCCATCTATGCAAAACCCCACTATATTTCATCTACAGTAATCTCAAGATTGCTCTCTGAAAACTTGAAACACAGCCCTTGGCTTCTGGCCTGAAGTAAAACATAGGCATTGCTGTTATTTAAAATGCGTTAGTTACAATATTTTCTTCTGTGTTTTAATGCAGTGGAGTTGTGTGTTGGCTGAAACCCAGCAGGGCATTTTTGACAACTTCTGCACAGCTAGAATCACCAAACAGCTTTAAGTGACCTGTATGGTCAGTTGGATAAAATTTGTAATACAGTAGCTAAATAAAAATAGTCATTAATTGATTCAGCAACTATTCCTCCTGTCATCATTTTTATTAAAATCCATTTTAAAGAATGAATGCTGAAAGCCTTCTGCTGTGGGCTATTTATCCTCAGTATAGAAGCACTAAAATCAACAGCCTCTGTCTTTCAGTAATGAAAGTATAGGCCTATGTATCCACATATTAATACTATAACATTTGAACATTCTGATTCTTGGCTGAAATGTGTTCATGTGTTGTGCTCCCAGTAAGATATTCCCATAAAATACAGATGCAATAAGAGATGTACACTTGCAGTCTCATGCTTTGGAGTTCAGGAAAAAAAGCTAAACCTTCCGCCTTGGAGAAAAAAATATCTAAGGCAAACCAGCTAAGCACAAATGGCTTCATCTTTTGATGTTGCTGGATCAAGCATTCTTTGCTGGCATGTTCAGAATCAAAAGAAACATCCTGATAATGAGACATAGTGTTTTTGTGATCTTTTTTGATTTCCTGTATTAACATTAATGAAATAAAGAAGGCAACATCTGAAGTCTAAGGTCTTCATTCTTGCATAGCACATTAAAGAAAAAAAGAAGTCCTTTATGGCCAAAAGAGAATTTTTTAAAATAGAAGTTACTTATAAATCCCTTAGACAAAAACCATATAAACTTGTTTTGTGATATGCAAACCTATTTATCCTTAAGTTTAATGTCCTCTACTTATGTCCCTCATCTGTTTGCTCACACTCCACTTATGTGAAAAATCACATAAATGTTCACTACATTTACATTGCTTGTATCCCCAAAACAGGATTTACCTGAAGATAACATAGGTATATACTGGCCTGTACACAACAGGAATTTCACCTATTGCTTGTACACTTATGATCTTTCTATAGAAGGAAGTTTTCTTAACAATCATCTCACTCTCTGACCTCCCAGAAAAATTGTTTTTTGGGGAAAAAAAACAAACTAATTAGGTATCTATAAACAGATAGGCTTTTATTTTCCCAAGTATCAACAGTGAAAATCGTCTTCCCTCAAGTAAAATAGAATTGGAATACAACTTTAGTAAATCCCACTGCTCTGTGTATCACCTCTGAACTAATTTTAGAGAAGTATCTATTTCTGGGTTTTGTTCATTCCTGCCATGATGAAAATACAACAGTTCCAATTTTAAGTACAGAAACTAAACACCAGCAATTTGAAAATGGTTCCAGCTAAATATTCTTAGAAATATTGAAAGTTTTCCATTCACTGAGGCACTTAAACATGTGCATATCTCTAAGGATATGAGTTGATTGTATTGGCTTCAAATAAGATTATCCCCAAGCTGGAGTTTTTAGTATATATAGCTTCTTTCTGCTGTGAGTTAGAAAAACACCTTCTTTGACTCTGATTTAAAAAGGTACAGAAAATATGTGTTTACGAATGATACCTTCCCAGTCGGCCAAAGAAGGTAAAGTCAGCCACAGCGCAGAAGCGTTGCTCATTGTTTAAGCTGTTTGTATTGTAGAAAGAAATCACCGTTTTGTATGAGGCTTTGAGAAAAAGACTCGAGTGCTACTGTCTACTGGATGAAGAGTGTGTGTGAGCTTCCCGTTAGTCATCTAGGATGCCACAGAAAAAATGCAGCCACGGGCAGTTCTCCATCTCTCTCTTTGAACACACAAGTAGGACTCAAAAAGTCAGTAATAACAGCCCAAAGAATCTGTGCTCTCCATGATCTCATCTATTCTGCCAGGAAATGAAACCCACCGGCGCTAAGTTACCCTCTCCAAACACACTAGCAAAATTATTCTGGATCAGTTTGATCCCTTATAATGCTTACCAATAACATATTTGAGCCTGTACCAGGCACCCTAAAATTGAATTTGCCATCTTATTTAACTGCTCCTCATTTCCATGCCTCCTCAGTCTCCTCTATCTCAGTTTTGCAGCCAGATACAATTCTGAGCAGAGTACAATCTTGCAATTCTCAAATTGGAAAAAAGTTCCCCTTGCATCTGATTTATGATTATACGAAAATTTACCCCCATGTAGGTTTCTATATTGAAGCATAAGAGAAATGAAGTATGAGAATAGATGGTAGTTGCAATTACTTTACTTTTTTGCCTTAGAAAATAAGGCAAAGCACTTCTAAAGAATCTGCAATTTTTTTTGTGGTACATCCCCAAAGAAAAGTATCCCTCACTTAGATAGCAAATAGTTACAATATTATGAAATGTTTTAAAACCACTGACTGGACCAGAATGTAATAAAAGGAGCATCATTCAATGGACTTTCAGTTTTGTTACCTCATCATTCCTATTAAAGCCTTATTTTTTGGTATCTAATTTCTCAAAGCTTATGCCTGCATAAACATTTAAGCTTCTTATTAATATAGCTGAGCTTATTTCTTTTTATCTTAATATATTCAGTACCTCAGAAGGCGCCACAGCTGGAATGCAGCTCTTGGATATGATCATAAGTGCTTCAAAGGGAACGGGAGAGGTCAGCATGCCTGAAAGAAAAGATATTGCCACTGCCAAGGACCAAAGAGATTGTGACAAGATGGGAATACAGAAGTTAATATAGAAAAGGAAAGAGAGCTAAGAAAACCAGGGACAGAACCGGTGAGGTTCTAGTGATAGGAAAGTTAAAATTCTTTACTTTCTTAGAAACAGCAATGGAGCAAATTCAACAAACAGAAAAAACTTTCACAAGAGGCAAGTGAAGGCTGATAACCCAGTGCAGGGACACAACAAAGAGATTCCTTACAAAAATGTGAATCAACTTAGGTAAAATAAAAGCACTTTCTCAGAAATAATACAGATTCAGAAACAGCCCATATTCTTTTTGTCAAGGTAAACCACTGTGAGGTTCTGATATATTTGAATAGTTAATTGGGCTGGTTGTGTGTGCGCATACACACACCCACACTTTTTTAATATTTGGCTTTCAACCATACAGGAAATAGTGAAGTACCATAGGAAAATGCTTCTTGCAAAAGAAACATAGCATATTGGTTTTGGTCAAAGCATTATTAGTAAATCAGTGCAAATGAAATCAGTGTTTGCCCCCAGTTGGCTCAGAAGGAACAAAGTTCTAAACTTATTAAGAAACTTCAAAGAAAATATGAAAAGGAAGAGGTCTAATGAAAAAGAACATTTATATGGAGTTTCAGGTAGTTTGTGCCCATATACAAATATTTGTTCAGGGATTACTGTTAATGAAAATCCTTCTTATTGAGTTCAGCCTTTGTAACATCTTTCAATTTTCCTAAAGTTAGCCACATCCAGCAAAACAAGCACTCCAGATGTTGTAGGTTTTTTATGAGACTGACAGATGTCTTGTAGGTAAGGTCACGTCAACCATTTCAGTTATGTACGTTTCAAGCCCTGTTGCTCTTGTCCCAGATGTTCCCCTATGCAGAAGAAGTTGAGCTTCTTTCAGGTAGACAGTAAAAAGCAATGAAGAAAACCTCAGATTTTACATATTCATACTTTATACAATCCAGGTACCAAAGCACTCCCACATTAACTCACCATCCCCAGCACGTGCAACAAGAGCTCTCATACCTCTGTGAAAACTTCACGTGATAAATGCTACATAGCCTTATGCAATGACAAGCTGACAAAGATTGGCGAAGGACAGACAAGACAGGAGACTCATTTTGTCCACTGAAGGAATCAAGGTAACATCTTACTGGTCAAGAGGGCTTAGCACATGCAGAAACCTGCAACTGATACCATCAGTGGCAACAGCAAATTTAATTGTTTTTATAGAAAAACATGAAGCTTTTGGAGAAATAGGTTAGAGACTGCAATTCTGGAAGACCAAGTATTCTACTTTCCCCGCTGTACCACTTGTATAGTCTTTAAATGGATTCAGGGTATGCCATCCTCCAACTGCAGGTATATATCCCTTGGCCGTTCTACTCAAAGCCATCTGAGATTATTCATTATGGGTATGATCCATATCTACTGCACCTGGGTACTAGATTATGTCATTCTTCTGCTTGTCAGCATCATCCAAAGTACAGATATGTTTGATATTAATTAATATTGAAAATGGATCTTCTAAAAGCCTATATAAATACAATCACTGTATTCATTAAAAACACTTGGAAATTTGACAAAACTGCATTAAAAAAAGAAAATTATTGCAAAAGGGCTGTTTCTAGTCAAAAATTGTGCTAGCAAGCAAGGTTATGCCAGCAATATTAAAGAAATACATACAAGATCAATACACAAAACAAGTTGCTAAGCATACATTGTTAAGTATGAAAACAAAAATATGCAATCTAACCCCCCTGCCTTCACACAAAAAACCTTGTTGTTCAAAAAAATGCTTTATTATTATTCAACATTAATTTCATCCAGATTAGCAATTGTGGCTACATATTCCTTGGGTTAGAAACCCTCAATAGTAACTTAAAAATCTATACACTCAAAACATCTCTTTTACAACAGGTTTTAATAGCTGTCAAATACTATTTACTTTGAGGTATCCATTTCCAATAGTGATGCATTAGCGGTAAATCAATCCAATCCACAATCCAGATTCAGAACAAAGCCAAATTTCTGGCAAAGTTCTTTGCTTCATGACAAATCAATACTTGCTACACATATTATGACTCCAGAGATACTGAACAGCCATACTTGTTTACCATTTATCCTGCTAAGAGAGAATAACTGAAATCTGAGCAAATCCCAGGCACAGTTAAGTAGTAAGTGAAGGTGGCAAAGCATCCCATCATAGATAGTATAGATACTGCCCGTAATGGTTCCTTGTGCCTCACTGTGCCTTGTAGAGGATTGTAACTATTCAACCTGGCACTGAACCATCACAGCAGGTGAAGCCTGGACACAGCTCCCTTGGTAAGCATTATGAGCCTCTGTAGATCCCTCTCCTGCACACAATTTCAGTGGGCAGAATTTTCCACAGGTTGCAAGTTCATGGGCCGGGTCTCTCTGAAGTGTGTCACTAGTAAAGTGAATCTGACTTTTCACTATGGTTCCACCAGGTTTTGAACCTGAAGATAACTGGGAAATGCAAATGGTGTTTTTCATTTATGTAATAGACTGAATTTTTCCAACAATGTGTCTTGAATTGTCCTTTAAAAACTAAACCTAAGAAAACAATATCAATAATTTAGCATAAAAATTGCGAGGGTTACAAAACCTTGTTTTGAATGAATTTGAACAGTCATGTAGGTTTGGTTTTACAAGTTTGGTGTTATAGTTTTTTACAAGCTCTCAAACAAAACTTTGCAAAGCAACAGTTTTAGTTGATTTTATTTTGGTTAATTTCAACCTAGAAGTCTATATTATTTTGTGAGGGCCCACAATCAGCAAAATCCCTCCAAGCCTCTGATTCTCATACTGAGTATCAATGTCCCTATGCTGCTTCTTGACTTACATCAGAACTCTTTGGCTGTCGTATTACAATTACTATTAGAGTTTTGAAGCCTACTTTAGTAAATAAAAAAGGCTGCTGCAAACAAACTAGCATCCTCTGGTTACAAGCACTACAGTTTCTTCATGAAAGGAAGAGCCCTTGACAGCAGAACACCTTCTAGCACAACACGGGGGCAAAAGTTGAGTAACAGACAGTTTGATGTCCTCTACTGGCTCATTAGAAATATTTTTTGTAGCCTTGAGGGTTTTTTAATGACTTTCCACTTGATTATCAATCCTAATTAATTCCACTTACTTAATCCCTGAAGGTATTCAAAAGATGCATACATGTGGCACTTAGTGATTTGATTTAGTGGTGGACTTGGCAGCGCTAGGTTAACGGTTGGACTCAATGATCGTAAACATCTTTTCCAACCTAAAGGATTCTATGATGCTATGTATTCAAATTGTCCCTCTGCTGGTCTGCAGTGTAACATACAGAACAATAATCTATTTGAATTGACAATTCCTTTGTAAATGAAGCCAAACCGCAAGATCAGAACACTGTGATTGCATAGAAGGGCAACGAGTGACATGGGTTACTTACTGATTGATACCTCCCTATAGCAATAACACAAGCTTCTATTGGAAAACATCTGGAAACGTTACAGTGCAATAGTTCTTTAAAAATAATGAGGTCTATCAATCATTTGTATGACCACTGAATATGAAAGAGCTTCATGTTGTCTATAAAACAACCAGACTTGATGCTACTCACTCATGACTGGTGATTTCACTTTGGCCAGGACAAATAGGTATCTGCAGAGCAGCTGCTGTAGTCATAATATAGAGTATCTTCTTTGAATGGATTCATGTGCCAAGACTAGGGAATGCATGATGTAGAAAATAGCTCACCAAAGAAAAGAACAAAGTCACAACTACAAAGGTAAATAAGTCAAAGATACTTAGCTCAACAAGATTTATAGGAGTTATCAAATCTTGAGCATGACTTCAACCCTCCAAATGCTAACAAAAATCATAGCCATTTTTTTATTATTTTTTTTTAATTATGCCACTTCAAAGAATACAGTTAAGTCATCGTATTATTAATTCTTTCTCAGTATACACTAAGACAGACTAATGTGTAAGGAGGAGACATTACTATCCAGGGTAAGCAAAGACAGACCTGGAAAAATTGTGGTGGAATTCAGTTTTGTGAGGACTTACTGCTCACTAGTAGCAGTGCAATTTCAGAAAAGCCAGCCCAAATGCTTCCATGAGTGATTTGCAGTATTCATTATAAAATCAATTAGTTCTGCAAAGACAACCAAACTGAACGGACAAGTCTTCTCAGCTCCTTCCACTCTCCAATGTCACACAAGGGGTGTGAGCTCCTGCTCACTGCAAACATTGCAACGTCTTCTGGTGAGCATAAGCCGTGCATGAATGAGAAACTGGAAAAAAGGAATAGAAGAGGAAACAGTGCAGATGACAAGGGGAAGAAAATGACAGTGAGGAATTCTTGAAATTGTAGAGAGGGACAGAAAAAGCAGAGCATTTGACATGGTAGCTTAAGAGGTTCTGTGTTTCTTGAGGCAAGAAGAATACACTTGACTTTTTTAGTTTGAGAATTTTCTGGTGTCTGCCAAAAACCTGGGATTCAATCTCAGATTTCACAGATCAAATCCTTGGTCCAAAATATTCAGACTTGGGCAACTAACATTAGACATCTCCATCCACATGAAGGCATCAAATGAAAGGTCTGATTTTCCTTTGCAGCTCCTACCAAGTGGAATTATTTCAAATTGCTGGAACTGAATGTATTTGAAAAAGCAGTTACTTGGATCCAAAATATGACTGACTGCCTCTTTCCATACATTTTTCCCGAAAAACTGAAATACAGCAAGTAATTCTCATTTACTATCCAAAATGCCATTTCAGGGGAACCTTTTGCCTGGAATCTTGAGTTCAGGCAACTTTCAATTTTGGTGCCAAGCCCTTTACTATTTCAATATTTTCTCTACTGTTCAGCCTCTACTTTTCTCACTAGCTTTTCCTTTCTTGTTTTCTTCTCTTTGTCTAGGTGGGGAGGAAAGTATTGACTGGCCATGTTACCAAGATAAAGGTAACAGAAGCAACTTTCAAGTAGAAAAATCAAAGCTAGGGGAGAAATGCACTGACTTCTATCAGGCACCAGTCATAATCCCTATCATTTAGTTCTTTCTTTTAAAGAGCTACTCTGAAAGGGCCATAGAAGAAAATGAAATAGTTCTATAGAACAGTGCAAAGGACAAGTGCTCAATGAAAACATGGAGAATACAGGAACCTCCCAGGCATGCAGAAGGCCAATGAATTACCCAGGTCACTAGAAGCAAACAAAGTATGATTGTCAATTTGTCTACTTTTTTAACCCAATTTTGGGTGAAAGAAAAATCTGCCATTGTCCATTGATATTAATAATATATAATACTACTGCACCACCTTAGGGAAACCCAGCTGGGACCATGCCATGATGTATCTTCTGACTCAGAACAGGCAGCATTTTGTGAGGCATAGCCTGGATTGCACAAAAACTAGCTCTGGACAAGGTACAGAAGTCACAGAGCAAGAGCAGCCCAGAAGGCAGAGTTTGACTTTTTGAGTCACAGTGTTTCCTGCCTGTCAGGCAACACAAGGATTCATCGCCATTTGCCAAAGTCTATGTGTTGTGAAGATTTTACCTCTGAGAGTCTCTTGGTGGGAAACCTTGATGTAATATATGCCCTCTTGTATTGGCTAGAGCATGCTCACCCTCCCCTTTTACTTCATCCATCAGAAGAGGCACTAAAAGGATTCTCATCTGACATCAGCTGAACTTGCATCAAGACCCATGCTCATACCACCATGTGGAAGATTAGACTACCCTGATGACAAGCATACCCAGCAAACAAGTGCAACCACGAGAATTTTCAAAAGAAGGGTTGGTATTAAATCTTTTTCTCAAGCACGTACCTGCTATACAAAGTACAAGCACTACAATTCAGTACTTGGAAAGTATCTATTTATAAGCAGAGAGATGAATTAGGCTCATTTTTCACATTCAGTACAAGACAGTTTCTCAAGACCAGACTGTTGAAAGGGTTGAATGCCGAGTCTGAGGCCAGATGGAATATTGCCCTTTCAGATCAATGTAGAAAAATGGTCTTTTGCCAAACAAATAAAGAAAAAGAAAGCAAGCCTAATTATACCAACCTTTCTAAGAAACATTTCCAAAAATACTTATTGGCCTTATCCGGAGTGGAAAGTTTCAGAAGGAGCACCAGAGGTGTTTTATTTTAGCTTGGTATGACTAGGGAAATTATAGGAATGATTTCTAAGTGTGGCAAATGCAGCTGCTTCTCAAAGACACAGTTTAAGGTTCTACATAAAGCCATAAAACCCTTGAGAGACTTGTAAAACACTGGCATGGTTTCATTTGAATTTAAAAACTTTGGTTTGGTTTTTTTTTTTAAAGAGCCAGTTGGATTCTGTTGTAACAGAGCTCAAGGCAACACCATTAAGACAATGGTGGGAATAGAGTGATCAGTTGCTCCAAAGCATCACCATGTTCAGGGCTAGGCCCTCTAAAACTCTTATTAAAATGACACCAACCCAAAGATTTAAAATAGCAAGAGGAGAAAACTTGCCAAGGATTATAGCCTCCCTTAGTTTTAGCAGATCACAGTTACTGTACAGAAACAGGCAGAAACAATTCAGAGGAAAAAATTCAAATGCCTCATTAAAGCTTGCCAGACTCGTGACTACAGGAAACATTCCTGTTGTGTATGAACTTTGGTTGCGGAGAAAGAGATATGAAGGCTGGTGGTTAGCCACAAAGATAGCTTTGGACTAGGCAGAGGTAACTTTTCCCTTTAGGAGGGTCACACTGGCTAGTGTAGAAGAGCCTAATATGGAAGCAGAAAGTTTCTCATTTTTCAGCATGAAATTCTTCATTAAATATTAACAAGAAGGAATGAAAAATTGGTAACTCCATTGCTGAAAATATTGTGGTCATTTGTAATGCTGACACAACCAAAGACTGCTCCAGGCAGTACAGTAGTGTATCAGTTTCCTATAAAAGCTGGGTTTTGATTAGGGGGTAGGCACTGGGGCACTCAGCAATTCCGAGCTCCTTTGGACTCTTTGGTTCAGCTCATGGCTCACACCAAACATGCACACAAGTTCTCTTACTTTCTCCCTCATGTATTTTCTTTCCCCTGCCTCACAGGAAAGCAGAAAGACTGTTACCGGTTTGTTCAGATCTGTTCTGCAGATCAACAGAGCACTTGCGTCTAGGGTAATGGATAGGTATTAAACATTTCGGAGACTGCTAATGAAGATGGGACTTTCCCAAGGGTCATTCAGCATTCTTCTCATATGTATAAAAAAAAATCCCAATTCCTCTGCTTTAAAATTTCCAATATACATTTTAAATTTCATTTCCAGTACACACACATACCATGTTTATGGTTTATTAGGAAAATTCCAACGTGGTATTCACTAAGAATACCAATTTTTGTTGTATTTATCATTCTTTTAAAACTTCACTGACTGTAATTGCAGTTTCCAAGACTGCAGGAACTATTAAATGCTAATAGTGCTAATCTAAAGCTACAAATACAGCTCATCAAGAAAACATAAAAGGAGGTTCCATACATTTCAGAGATTTATCCCAAGCCAGCAGTCCTGCATAATGCAGTAGAACCATTTATCCTAGTATTTCATAGAAAGATGAAAGACTGTGGTTTCTGCAAAGTGAGAATGTAACAAAGGTCATCACTGGCAAGCAGGAAGGAAATCATAGCTCCTGGACATAAGATATTTCACTGAAAATACTTCCTCCTACATAAAGCAAGGATATTTTAGTTCAAGTATGTCAAGCACTGAAATTGTTGCATTTTCACACAAGGGGTGTGAAATGACCAATAAAATCATGCTGCTTTCATCCAGTATAGATTAGAAGACACACTTCAGACAAAATCTCATTCAGAAACAAATTATGACCTAAGCACCTGCAGAAGTAAAGCCTTTATCGGTAGTAAATGTCATCTAGATGAAGAATGAATCTTTCACAGATACATTTTCAGGTACGTTTCAAGTGTGCCTCACTTTGAATCAGGTCTTTAGGCAAGGAGCTTGCCATTCTAACAACAGATTCACAACATTGCTCATCAGCTCATTCTGAATATAAACAACTTGAATCTTCACATGTGATAATATGAGAACAGAAAATAAATATTCTTGGAGTACTATAACTCTGCCATCCCCCACTATTTGCAGTTCTTCCTTTGGTTTCAACAAGCACTGGAGCTGGTTTGAAGTTATGGGGAGTCACTGACTGTCCTTTGAGCAATTCTAGAATTCCCTTACTCTATAGCAACACAACACTATAGAATAATCAAAAGAATAATCTGCATACTGCCTGATTTTTTTTCTTAGAAGTAGAGAAAACAAGAGAAATTAATTAACCATAAATAAATTTAAAAGTATATATTTCATTCTGAGTGTCCCTTCAGTCATAAGGAGGATGATTAACTCAGATTAGGCATATGAACTGCTAAACTTGTCTACTGTAACCCCGGTGGAAATGATGATAATAACAAGTATGTGATTTTCCTCCTAAAATTATGTTTCTTCAGATAAAGGACAAGCAGTCTAACTGTATTTTATGGTAACACTGAATCCCCAAGTCACTGGCGTTATTTTCAGCCTATTGGTTAGCAAATTAACCCTCTCCTGTTACATCCTTCAGAATGGATAATAAGTAACTGTTCATACAACAGTGGTATTCTCAGGCTCTGCCAAAATGAAATATGTCTGCAATTTCCTATTTTCTGGGTCCTCTTTTTCTCCTGTCCATCCAAAGCATCAGCATCAGCCTTCTCCACTGCTTTGTTTCACATTTGAGACTCTGCCAAGATTTATCATTTCCTGCTTATACAGCAATCTAAACCAGACCTTTTAATCAGGTTCTCTATTGTGAATCTTTTTCGTTTTCACTTTTACCTAAGACTCATGAGCCCTGAGAGCTAGAGAAGAGATGGTTTGTCTCCATCATCTCCTCTCACTTCCTTTCTTTTACCACATATTCAAACATGATTTAAACGTGAATATAAACAAAAATACAGAGATTGTCTCTCAACTCATACCATTTTTTATGCTAGCTGAGGGCACTGACTAAATTTAAATCAGTTTCTATCCACAGATTTCTAGGCAAGGATCAGTTCAAGCCATCAGTTTAATATAGAACCTATTAGGTGCAGATCCCAAACCAAGACAGAATTGTCACATAAAAGTTTTTTAAAAACTGGATCCACAGTTTTTAGAGAACATTTTGCCCAAATTATTATTCATTTGTAATTAGAAAAGACTGAGGAATGTGATTTCCTCATAATTTCATTGTTACAAGAATTACCAAGAAAGATAGGAAACTAAATTTAGTTATTTCAAGTGTCAAGCAACAGATTTGATTCTAATATTAATTCTTAGGCATGGGAAAGAAGGAACAAAATTTTCTGTATCCCGCATAAACTAGGTTTAATACAAGCAAAATAATAAATAAATCATTTGAATACACCCCCCTCCATTTCTTATGCAGGTTCATGTTATAGTCAGTAAAACATGGTAACAGTTTAACTGACCATTTATGTCTTATATTACTGGTTAACAAATATATATTAAAATAAGCTCATTAACACTACACATATCACAGTAGTGGATTCTTTAATATTCATATACCTGTCGTTAGCCTAATAGGAATTTGGACACATTTTTTACTGCTACGACGTTAGTCCCCAATTTTATAAGTAGCCATTTTGTTAACTGCAGGCAACATGGTGTTAACAGAAAAGAAGCCCTCTAGCACTCTTCATCTTCTACAGTTACATGTTGGGCACGCCATCTCTTATCAACTTCCAAAAATCAGCAATCATCTCAAACCTTCTTTCATTAATGATATTAGTGATTGAATGGCTTAGGGAATTGGCTAGAGCTCAGCATATACCCCCTTCAATTCATAACAACCCTACCTTGCCACTCAGAGTAATAGTTATCTGAAGATTAACTTCCTTGTGGCATAGTTTGGTGGACTCAAAGACCTACCACAAAATGGGCTGAAAGCAAATTCATACCACATTCAAGATCAGAGTACATTCCATATATAATTAGCAAACAAACTAAAACACATTCTTACAGCTGCATAGTCAGCAGCAGGATGCTAAACCCAACCAACAAGCTGGGCAAACAGTTTGGAGATCTGTCTCAGACTGCTGCATTGGTAAATGATGAGTTGACATGTTTTTGCCTTTATCCTTCGTCGTAAAGCATAATTATTCCATTCCTTACATATTTTGTTCTTGTTAAGACAATTGCTGCTGTTCCTATTAATTATGTAAATGTTTCACGGTTCTCTTTCCATCTTTATCTTTTTAAGAATACGATGCCCCTTTCCTTCACTTGCCATTTTCACAGATATTTTTTTCGACTTTGCTACCAGAGGAACTCCAGTCAGAAGATGAGCACTGGAAACAGGCTGAAGCCTAAATGATTTGTATGCCTCTCACAGCTCAGGTTTCTGGGGGAAGTTTGGGAGAGGTGGTGCTTGGTAAATGCTAAATGCTACAGAGAAGGCTTTTAGGACACCCTCTCACTGGCACCACAGCAATTACTAAACACAGAAAATCGTTGTGTATCACAGACTCAATTCTCCACTTTCATCGTTTGCTCCCTAGCTAACCAGAGAAAGAAAACAAGAGAATAACTGTACATTTTCAAAACCAATTTTGCTGAATATCCTCATTGTGCATGTATGAATAAGCAACAATTTTTGCATTGAAACATCTCAAGCTTATGTTCCGTGTCTACAGTATGCTCTTTGAACTATGACCTCCTTGTTCGTAATCATTTTGGAAAAGCACAAAAATACTAACCGTAGGTTTTCTCCTCGCCGCTTTCCCCACAGATTATTGGCAATTAGTATTTTAATTCACATTTCTATGGCCTGTTGTAGAAGCGTTCTGTATCTGACCCTATAGTACAATGCACAGTAGGCAGTATGATACCAGAGGCCTGACAGGGCCATGAGACCAAAAAAGGAAGGGGTTGGTCATGGGTAGGCTGATAAATACACTAGCAAGCATCATAAAAATATACAAACTATATTGATTTAGAGCTCTTCTCGAGAGTGCATAGCCCCTTGCTCTTTTAAGACACCCAAACTCTTCAAGACTTGCCTACAAGAAAGAAATCAGACCTTTTCTAAAATATTGTGGCTCTCAGCTCTTTGGATTGAATTGTCAGTTTCTGCTGCTCATTCACCCTTAGGATATCTTGTGTTCCTTCAATACTCTTTGGACATCACAAGTGTAAAAGCACTACTTCAAAAGAAATAATAAAGCAATAGGACCTAAGCAGTCAAACTAGAAGTTCTTCTCTACATCTAAACATGACTTTTGTAAGAGAGATTTCAAAATGTTTTTGCCAAACTGAATTATCTTTCCAGGCTTCATTTTAAGTGACAGAGACCTTTTTAAGGTGGTTAGAGTATTGCATAGTTCAACACATAAGATTAGCATCAAAGATGTACTGTTTATTATGAAGTATCACATAGTAAATATACCCAACTGGTATAAAAAGGTGGATGGTTCTTGAAAGTACCTTTTCTTTTTCATGTCAAAGTCCAAATACACACCCGAAAAATATTTCCATCTTCTGCAAGTTGTATGAGAAAATAATTCATTGATTAGAAAACAATTCTCTCACATGTAAGCAGCAGAGCCATCACACAGATCAAAATATTAATGAATTCCCACAGTTCAATACACTAATATCAGCTAGGAAACACGTTTTTCCCATTACAATCCATATAAATCCACAGAAGTCCCACAGATACTACAGCTTCAGCAGGGAATGATTTAGCCCAGATTCATTCACTTGCTAAATCCAATAGTGGTTTTATCTGAGAGATGTTAAAGACATGTAGTTTAGTCTTCATTAAGCATTCCTCACAGCTGTTATTCAACAGAAAATTTTTACTAGGTTAATCTCAGAAGTTTCTGAAGCTATCTTATTCTGGAAGTTTCTAGAAAAACAAATTTCTCAGTCTCAAGTTAACTATCCAATCAAATTTTATCCACCTGATGAAAAGTTTTGGCCTTTAGACATTAATTACTCTGATAGGATTAGTTTAACGTGTCAAAGTAAAATGTCTTGCAAGATCGGCAGGGCCTAGAGTAGATGTTATATGGTTGCAATTCCAAACTACATTGTCATCCCTAAATAATTATCTAAAGTTCGTACTGTGTTCACTGATGAAACAATTTAAAATTTGCTTAAGTAGACAATAAGATTAAGAGTCTCTTCCACAGTTCTACCCCTGTTGTCAGCTTAGGCTGGAGGGGAAAGTTCTTAGTCATACTGTGCTGATCTCTTGCTACGTTGTGAATGTAAGCATTTTTCTATAAAAAGTAATGTAGTATTGACAATGCTACAACCTGCATGATATTAGACAGGTCACTAGGCTGCAGAAAGCTCCCAAAGAGATTAACATGGGTCAAAAATTGGTCATACAACTACATTTTCTTTAGCCTAAAAAAAGCCCCATAAAACACATGCGATAAGGGAGGCTGATCAGAAATTGCCTGCAGGGAAACTGGATAAATAATTTCACTGGGTATTAACAACTGATAAAGAAAAGTACAGAAAGCCAAAGAAAGTTCAGTACCTCTGGAAAAAGAACAACCTGAATCTCTCCTATCTTAATGAACGTGGAGCTCTTAGACTCAGAGAATTATACTTCTTAGTCATAATATAAATAACTCAATATGAACATATTGCATATATGAACAGCAACAATTACCATGGCAGTTGATACTTGAATTCCTTAAAATACGGCATTAAAAAAGCAAAGCTGCAAGAGTACCTAGCCTTTGACAGGCTCCCATATTGCAGCCTTCCCCTAGCTCCTGTGGGCACAATATGCATTTAAAGTAATGTTTTCCACCATAAGTGATGCAAATCAGGAAAGATGAAGGAGCAAATGGAAGATAAGGAAAGGTATAATATTATGCAGTATGGCAAATCTAAGCTGTAGGCAAAAATTCTAGTCCTTACTAAATGACAAACATTTCTGTGGCATGGGAAGGTCCTTGAGATAACCTCATAATTTTAGCAAACTTTCTTCCAGAACTGTATGCCTGCAGGAGAATCTGAATTATTTTCCTCTGGGCCACTTAGCTTTTTGGAGGACATCACATGCATAACCAGCCAGATGTACAAACTAGCTTCACACAGGATTCAAATGCCGTTTGTCTTTACTTATTTTTGAGAAAGTCCCTAGAGGGTGTGAAACCATCTCAGATACTTTGGGATTTGTTCTCAGAAAGAGAGAGTTGTTTCAGCGCAGCTTAGCTTCACTGTATTTGACCTTGGTGGACAAAACCACCTCCTATAATTTAAGCATGCCTCTATCTTTTCTCCTCCTGCTGAAAGTATTTTTTGAATATCCTCTAGTCCTTCTTACAACATCTGGCTTCTTTGTTCCGCCTTTATTAATTTTCCATTACTTCAAACCTCCTGCCTGCAGATAGGAAGAAAAAGCCCCTGGCTTTCTCAGTCGATTGTCACAAGCTATTTCCATCTCAACGGCTAATTTCCACAAGGTATCCCTGGTCTGAAGTAATGTGGTGAAGCCCTGGCCAATAGCATCAGAAACATTTGAAAAAGATTTTTTAAAAAATTGAGAAGTTCATAACTTCATGAAGCCAACAAGAACAAGCTAGCTACACACAGATTCTGCAAATTTATCAGAATCGTAAATACTTCTATGTGGGAAATTTCAGCCCAGAAACGCTTGCACACCCCTGGGGAACACCACTGATTTCCCTCCCAAAATATATGGAAGCTTTATCCACATGGGTCTATTATTAACACCAATTCATAAATAATGACTAGTGAAAGAAAATTTAAATAAATTATTTGTGAACAACTTAGAAGCCAAAAGCTTTCGCTTGAAATGTTGTCTCAGCAATTTCAAAACAAGGAACAAATTCATAAAAATCTAAGTCTCGCACTTAAATAGACTGCAACTTGAAAAAGGGCAACATTTGCATGTATTATTTACTACAAATGGACCACCCTTCTCTTGACAAAACTCTTGAAAGGCTCAGAGTAAACTGACTGATTGTGCCGTTTCAGCTTCTTCCTCCATTTTACAGAACAAAGGAGCATTTGTGTATGCTTTAAGCAAAAAGTACTAAGGACCAGATTCCAAGAAGGACGCTGAAAAATCAGGCTGTGTGCGTACAGACAAAATACACACATGCAGAATGTTTTTAAGGTAGGCTGCCCAACTGTCTGCCAAGTGGAAACAGATACATGTCTGTAGGTACACACCTATGTTAATGCCAGCGTGAAATCAAAGTGGATATATACAGCCCTCAGTTTCAGCGTAGTATAGCTATAGGAAAGAGCACATGTGCCTGGCAGTGACACTGGAATGTGGGCAGTGATGAATCCTGATGTATAGAGTGTCCGTTCACCTCCTCAAACATGCACGTGGAAGAAATATGTATTTTTAGTGCAATATATTCTTGTTGTATATTGAAAACATATTTCCAGCATTTAGAATATATTGTAACTATAATGAACCTGCCACTTTTAAATAATATGAATAATGTATGGACAATGCTGCATGGCAGACGTGCTTCCTATAGATGAAAATAGAATATATTTAACAAATGGTGTTCACAGTCTTCCTATCCGCTCAATACCTGGCCAAGTAATGACTGAAATTGGTGGAACAGGATCGGGCCAAAAATAGCAGTATATAGGTAATGGTATGTAGGTGTATGTAAGTAATATGAAAAAAATGGAGCAGCACATACACCCCTTGTTGCCAGTTAAGAATTACATGATTACTCAATACTATTAATGTAATTGTTATGCATGTATGACTGCATACATGTACCTCACCATCTTTGGAGTGCTTTAGTATTGACACTGTATAAATTCTAGCAAAACAAGACTCTGAAACAAAAGTTTCTGTGCTTTTCAAAAAAATTCCCTAAAAATACAAACCCGTAGAAGTGTGATATACTTTTTTTTTCTCTTAGGAGAGAAAAAGACAACACCAGAAAAAAAAAAAAAAGCTACTTTTTTTTTTTTTCTGGAACAGTGGGAAAACTATTTGGGGTAGACCCCACTTTCATAAAGATTAATGAAAGAGTGGAGACTAATGTGTAAAACATCAAATGTTTTGTAAGGAACGTAAGGCAAACAAAGGAATATGCTCTGAATGATAAAGACCATACAGTCCACCACCACTTCTTCAGGTGTCAAGAGAACATTTGAAGAAGGAAAGACTGGGAATCATATGATGGGAGTAGTAAACTACACCTCATAATCCACATCATGATGTAATTATTAAAAATAAATAAGAAAAGCAAGAACTGAGCAGCAGTTATGATGCTCTATTTACACCTACATCTTTGTAAGCTCCATGTCTTGTTGTTTATAAAAGAGCTGGTTCCAGCTGAAGCTGGTTTCTTAAAAAAGAAAGAACTATAAAAATAAATTGCCAAATAACTCATTCTTCCTCCTTCTAAAAAAGATATTAATTCCTCAGTGTCAACATTATTTTTAAGTGCCAAGTTTTTATATAATTTTATGTGACTGAGATTTCTGATGGGTTTTTGCCTTGCTACCTACTCCATGATCTAAAATGCCAGTGTGAAAACAAAAACAAACAAACTAGAAACAAAGCACTGAAATGGACAAAAACTGGAATACAGACAGAAAGTAAAAAACAGCTAACTTGGGTTTTTTTAGGGAAGATGAGGAAGAACAAGAACTGTTGGTCAGATATCATTAAATGAAGTACAACCTCTGCTCCACTTATCCCATTTTGGAACATACCACTTTCATCATTAGCATTTAAATTTGAAAAACAAAGCCAAATGAACTGTATAATAAGCCCATTAAAAAGAAAGCCTTACTTTCTGAATACTCTGTACTGAAGAGTAAAATCTTGACATGGGCTCTTTTTTCCACTTAGTGCGGAGGCTGACAACATACTGCTAACTTTGGGTGAGCACAGATAGACACGAGTCTATATGAAAGAATGACATATAATGTGCAACAGGATTCTCCAAATAAAATATCTTAAGTTTTGCATTTCATTTCTTCACAGGAATACGGTCCTAAGATTATGTGCTATCAGACACAACGGTGTAACTGCTATGTTGTTGCACCAATTACACTATGTCAATGCTATTTTTCATGAGTAGTGTTGACAGAAATGTATACTGCAGCCCTGAGGCTGTAGAAATGTGCAAACTCCCAAACGGAGCTTTTATTTTATCCACATTGCTGTTTGATAAATCTCCTATTTAGTTCTTTTTGTTCTCTGTCTCTAGCCTGTACGTGTGCTTAAAGTACAACCCTGGCCATTAAGGAATACTGTTATATGCGAAAATTATCAGCTCAGGGAGGAAGGTGATTATATAAAAGACATCACTGTTGTAAACGGAAGTGTTTGATTGGAGGTATTTTATAGCTAGGAGTTCAAATTTTCATAGCTTAAGGCTAACTTTAAAAAAGAAATACATCTTCTAGGAAAATGTAATATGAAAACAGACTCTAAACTCATTTTCTTTTCACTGTTGCCTTGTCTGTGATGGAGGAATCCTAACAAGCAAGTGTCTATTGAACCCGAGGTCTAAAATCACTTCTGTGTTTCCATAAGATGGAAAGGTTAAAATAGATATTTTATTTTCTTTTTAATTTGGAAAACATTAGGTTAACTTTTTCTTTTTTCTGTAGACTTAGGTCCTGCAACTATCTCTGAAATCAATGAAAGACTGCCAGTAAGTACATTGAAAGTTGGATCAGATCCCATATTAAGGTCTTTACCTTACTTTGATTTAGAGGAAACAATTGGTTTGTGACTTTGGTTTCATATGTGGTTTTAGTGTCATAGTATATGAAAAATGAAATGCTACGTTCAGTTATATTGCAGTATATATAGAGCAGGTGACTTTGGAATGGAGGATCAGTCCCAAAATTCAGCAGATTGGTACATTTACAGTCACCAGCAGACTGGTCCAAAGCCGTGAGAAAAGTACATATGGGACAACTGTCTGCCCATGAGATGGGCCAGCTCAAATAAACGCTCTGGACAACCACAAGTAGTATATTGCAGCAACTGCTCCTTTCTGCCTCATCTCTAAGACAGAATCCAAACTTAGGAGTTATGCAGAACAGATTGTTTACACTTTAAATTTTTTTCTTCCCCTCTTGGACTCAGAGATCTGAACCAAGGGTAGAGAGGCCTTTCACTGACAAAGCCTCAAGTCCATTCCTGGTGCTAAAGATAATGTTTTAGATAATTTAACAGATTAAAAATAGTTTCTGTAGAAGAGGAGTGTTATCTGCCTACCATAAAAGAGCAAAGAGGTTAAAGCAGTTACCAGGAAAAAAAAAAAAAAAAAAGGGAGAAATCTTCCTTAAACCTACTCATTAGTCTAAGAGGATACAAACTTTAACTTCCCACCTCCCAGCAAAGTGTCATAACACCTAAGTTGGGAGCCACTGGGAGAAAAGGTGCCATCCAGCCATCCTTTTGAAGCTGGACCTCCATCTAGTAAAGAATGCATCCAGGCGGTTGCCACACAAAAACAATAGCTGAGCATATAGATAGCAGTGCTGTGTCCCGGTCAAGGTCCCAGCATTTTTTCATCTATTTTATTATTTCATACAAAATTTTAAATAATCTCTGGAACAGGGAACAGAACTTTTACAGTTACTAAAATCAGTTCAGATAATTCTAAGTCATTGTGTTATCCATATAAAACACCTCATTCCTTTTTGACTCTGACCCACTTCCTGCCTTCCACAACTTATTATGGTGTGGTTCCCAGTCCAACCACACATTCTGTTGGTATTTCTTTTCATCAGTTTTGAATTTGCTTCTTGACATTTCATGAATGTGCCCTTGTTGCGCTACCCTCTCTGAAACCTTTTCTTATTGTTTTATTGCAGCTCTTTCCTACTTGTCAAAGGGAAACAATTCTAGCCTTTTCATTTTCACCTCTTTTATTTGCATGAGTAATTTTCCACAGGATAACTAGCACAAAGCATTATTCTAAACGATAAAGCATAGTAGATTTCTATAAAGGCATTTAATATTTTCCATATGATCCTTCACCCTTATACATTCTAGTGTATAGCTTACGTTTTCAAACAGCTGCACACTAAACAGTCTATAGTGACATCTTGATGTCCCTAGACCAAACAACACAAGTTATTAATACATATATTGAATACAGCTACACCCTGGTATAATTCTTTGGAGAATAGGAAATACTCAGTATTTTATCAAATTCATTAATTCATTCATACCTAAATTTCTTATGCATTTCAGGTTTTCTTCATCCCTTCAGAAATTCATTTTTACTGCTCTTTATGGTACCATTATGCTCTGCCTGATGATCTCTGTCATTAAATTCAATTGGAAAAAACATACTGTCAGCTTACTATATTGAAAAAAAAATCTATTAGAAGGCGTAAATGGAAAGAGAAGGACAGTTTTAATCCTCTTCTATGTCTAGGTTGTAAACTTCTGATTAAAAGCAGAAACTTGCTATGGAATAAAGTTGCTTCAGAAACAGCTGAATCGCAGAAGTAATAGAACTGTGTTCCTTTTGCACTGGAAACACACAGACTAGACTAGGAGCACTCAAGGGATGAAAGAGAATGTTTTGTGTCACTCAGGAATTATTCCATCGTCAAAGAAATTCTTCAGGAGCCATTGCCATTGTGTTTGCAGACCCTCTGTGACAGAGCAACTAAACAAAGAATCAGGCTAATAAATTATGTAAAACACATTCAGCTGAACTTGCATGTTCAAAGATATGGGAAAAACACAGACTTGTGCATTTGACGGAAAATGGTGAACGACGTGAAATCCAGTGCAAGCGGCAAATGCCCACTTGTTCCTCAGCTGCTGTTCCCTGACAAAACTCCTTGGAAAAGTAGTTCTGACCTAAGTGTTCTAATTCTGATCTCTACACTAGGAGGCGGAAATGAGAATATATTCCTAAATTTCAGAAAAAAAGGAACAGAAGGAACTATTGTCAAGTCTAGCCTTCAGAGTCATGGACCACTGTGCAATAAATGCCTTGTATAAAGGTCAAAATGAGCCCTACACTGCGCACTCTGCAATCTTCATAGCTGGTGGTCAGTAAGAGTTCTGGGTTGAATTTGATAACTGTGAAATAACCTTGTGTGTATGTCTTCAACAGCTAGTTTTACAAACCTTTGAGGAAGAGCTTGGAAGAAAGTGCTCTCACTACATCAGCCCCATCTGTATGTCTCACTCCAGCTGCTAACATCAGTTTTCACAAAATACTAGCTGGCTAGAGCCAGAATTTTACAGATAATGTACCAATTCTTGCTGGAGCCAGAATTTTATGGACTGTTCTTTAGGAATCACTCTATAACCATGCCTACTGTTTTAATATGGTCTCAAAAAGAGAAATAAACTTTTTCTTTGCAACTAGTTTTTGCAACTTTACCGCAATCAAGACAGTGCTCCAACACTTTGTGTAATTAGAACAGCCATCATATATGAGAGTTTTCTGAACTCTCTGTTCAGGATAAAGTGTCTAATGTATTCCGGACTTACCAGAAGAACTGTGAGCTCTCTGAAAATATGTGGGAAAGATGTGTAAAAGTCAGTTGGTGAAATTTACAGGGTCATAAATGCTATTGAGCTTAGTAAAATGAGAACTTCAAGCAGCTACACTTCAGAACAGTACATGTGCTTTTTTAGATCCTAAAAAAGTTAATGATACAGAGTAAGATTAACAGTGAGAACTTTTGGAAACACAGGAGTTGTGTAGACTACTAAAACCAGATTCTACGTGTGTTATTTTCTGTATAAAGTGGTTAGCTAGCTGACACAGAGATAAGCTATTCTACAAAGGAAAATACTGAAAAATATAAATGTAAGAGAAACAAGCCTAAGATGCCCAAGAAGAAAAGCTGAAGAGAAAGCACTCAGTTTGATAAATGCCTCAACATGATACAAGACCACATTAAGTTTTATCTGAGCTACTCAATAACAACCTGGACTAGTCTAAAACCATAGTTAGGCAAGACAACGGGTTTATGTTTACAAGCTATAGTGCTGATGTGTTGGTCCTGAGTTCCGTTTTATCATAATACGGCACTATCAGTAAAGTCTCAGTTTTCTACTCTTTCCTAGTCCTCACCTAGCTAGGCTTGTGACGCCCTGGGACTGCTGCTTCTTGTGCCATGTCCTGTTTCTGCCCTCCTAACTGCTTGCTTGCTTATTTCTCCCCCCTGTTGTTCCTCATTAACAGAGACTAACTAAGCAACTCTGTTTCAAGGAAATGTTACTGCTACAGGCACACCACTGTCCAAAATAAGGCCATTTATTTCAGATCTTAAATCTGAACAAATCATAAAGTTTAGCTTTGCAATAATTTTTTCCAATAAATTGTACCAATAAATTTGAGCATATGTGGTCCTAAGCAGTAAAAGCCAAAAATCAGTTTATTAGTTTCTCTAACAGTTATGAATATACACAAGATTTTGCTTTTCAGATCCATCTCTAGTAAATTATTTGTCTCAGAATCTTCAGACATCTTGAAATAAAATTACTATCAGCATTTCTTCTGTACATAAGCTCAGGTCTCTGTACCCTTAGAAAACTTCCCTGATAGTAATTTCACACACGAAAAGCAGAAGAAAGAAAATCATGGTGTTTTATCAGAACAGAAAAAACTGATTCCCTAATTAATGTATTTACTAATGCAATACAAATACTGTATCAGCACAAGCTATAAGGGAGAACCTGAGGCTTGAAAATTATTCAAGTACCATCCATATAGGTATGTAACCCTGTATTTTCTCCTGAGGCAAATATCTCGCTGACTACAGGGCCAGATTCACCCTGGATAAGAGCGAGAACGTCCTCTGAGAAAGATGCTGCAATACAGAGCTTTGTTGAACAACTTCCCCAGGGACCTAGATGTTAGCAAATGTGCCCCCAGAGAGCTCACCCAATTAATTTGCCTCTGGTGCTTTAGCTCTAAACAGATATCATAGTTTTTTGGAGAAATAGCAGCCCTGTGATGTTACTGAGTTACTTGTTTTTTCTTGGAACAAATGTTACTTGAGGATTCCAAATTATGGCTACTTATGCATGGTTGCTTAATTATGGTTACTTATTGCATGGCTAGTGTGAGCATAATCCTATGTGTTAGTACAAGAACAGAACCAATCCATTAGAAAATACTATTTTTACTCATAACTTTCAAAGATGACAAATTATTGAAGTGTTTAGTCCAGCACACTTAAAGCATGAGAAATCAAGCAAGAAAATAAAAAGCCCTGAATATCCATGCCTCTCCCTCAAACTAACATCAAACACAAGTTTACCAAGCAAGAATCTCCAAAAGCAGAGTTAAAAGCCCAAATTATTTCTGAAAGTCTTTGCCCGAGTGGTCTGCCTCTGCCAGAATGAAAGAAAAAACTTCAGCACATCAGAATTTGTGCCAAAAGATGCCAAACACCAACACTTGAGCACTTTTAGCAGGAACGGAGATGACAGCACCTGACAAGAGGAGTAAAATCCATTGCTGCTTGGGCTATTTGATGTGCACTTCACATAGCTGGGAAAGTACTCCTGAGCTGTTTGTACACTCAAGCCACACTCTTGCCTCTTCTGTTTTCATGCTGATCACCTCCTTATGGACCTTTCAGCTGCTTATGCATTTTATATTTAGCAGAGCATGGACTGCTCCTTTGTGATGCAATTTAACAAAATAGCACACTCTACTCGCCACCATCAATCACATGGTTTCCAGGTGTTGTTTCCTTTTCTTGTTGAAACGAATACGTCACTGTGTCAGATCAGATACCTGACTTGACTCTGCTACATAAAGCATTCAATGGCTGAACATGTCTTGCTATCAACCTGTTTCCAATTTTTGGTACTGTTTTTGTCCAGATTATTCTAAAATGGCTAAAGAAGCATGTTATTACCTGTGGCCAAACACTGCCACGCTGAACAAGGCCAATACAACTAAAGATATGATCGACTAATATCCTCAGATAAACGTTTCCAGTTCCATGAGAGCTTGCACCATGTTTTGTTCTCTTTCTACCATATTATATAATGCAGAAGACCAACAAGCTAGAAATAATAAGAAAATAGAAAATTAGAGGTCTTTTGTATGCTATAGGACTCTAGTTCACTGTCCTATCTGTGGCCACAGAAATAAAAGAAAGATTCCCCCCAATATGTTTTGCATTTAACAAAAATTCCTGTAGAAATACGCTGGCAGAATAATTACTGTAGTCTTGGTCAAATACCTACTGTTCAAATCCAAATGCAGATCAGCACACCCCACACGATACTGTATAAACTACGAAGCTTTTTACATTATTTTACATTTCATTTATAGTTCTCTATAATTATTTGTCCCAATGCCTACAATACTTATCATATTTTTCGCTAACATCTCAACAGAATATTCTGCGGAAAGCATATACTGAGCTATACAGCTGGAGATCCAGGTTCATAGAGTGGGTAAATTGAAATTTTTGTTCATGAATATGACTGAAAGATGAATTGGAAGGAGAATATAGGTATTAGCAACAAGCAGGGTCATCAAGAAGTGAATTTAGCTTGGCATTATCTGTGGTGACGGTTGCATCAATGTCTTTTGTGATATGGGAATCTCTTCCAAAGGGAAAATTCATGCTTAAAGAGAGAAATCCCGCTCTACACTGTGATTTTTTGGCACAATTAACATTTGAATTCATGTAAGTGAAGACCAGAATAAGAAAGCTCACTGACATCTATAGTTGTGAATATTACCTATGTCGTTTTTGGCATGAACTAAGAGGACAGTACGTACAACTGAAACATACTGTTTGATACAGTTGTATAATTTCCATCCCTGGAGGTTTCAAAGAATTGGCTGAGTCTGTAACAAATGTTTTAGATGTATCTAAGCTTAGAATCACATAATTGTTTAGGTTGAAAGAGAACTCAAGATGATCTGCTTCATAAGCTTCCCTGGAACCAAGGTCAGACTGACAGGCCTGTAGTTCCCTGGATCCTCATTCTGCCCCTTCCTGCAGATTGGTGTCACCTTTGCTGACTTTCAGTCAACTGGGACCTCCCTGGTTAGCCAAGACTGCTGGTAAATGATTGAAAGTGGCTTGGTGAGCACTTCCACCTGCTCCCTCAGTACCCTTAGGTGGAGCCCATTTGGCTCCATAGACCTGTGTGTGTCTAAGTGGCATAGTAGGTCACTGACCATTTCCCCATAGATTATGGGGGCATGCTGCTCCCTGTCCTCCAGCTCAAGGGGCTGGGTACCCACAGAACAAGTGGTCTTACTGTTAAAGACTGAGGCAAAGGCAGCATTCAGTACCTCAGCTTTCTCCTCATCTTTTATCACTGTTTCTCCCTGCATCTAATAAAGGATAGAGATTCTCAGCCCTCCTTTTGTTGTGAATGTATTTGCAGAAAGATTTTATTGCCTTTTACAGCATTAGTCAGATTAAGTTCTACTTGGGCTTTAATTTTTTTTTTTTTTTTTTTTTTTTTTATTTTTTTGCC
>JAVSBS010012833.1:0-37751 GCA_033124195.1 Coracias cyanogaster | reverse complement strand
GGGCGCTGCCCCGGCCGCCGGCCCCGACGAGACGGGACGGGACGGGACGGGACGGAGGAGGGATGAGCCGCCCCCGCGGGGAGCCGGCCCCCGCCCCGCCGGCCCGCGGCCGTGCCGAGACGCTGCTCGCCGGGGTTACCTGCCGCGCTGTTGCTGTCAGACTGATGCCTGTCTCTGGTTCCTTTTCCCCCCTTCTTCTTTCTTTCTGTGCTCGTTTTGTGCTTTCACGGCGATCATGACGGCGCGGGGCCGGTTGGTGGGGTACGGGGAGGCGGGGAAGGGAAAGTCTTCACTCAACGCCCGGCTCCCGCCGTCGGAAGTTGAGGGGAAAGTAACGGCGAGTTCATCGCCAGGTTGGCCGGTGGCAGTTTGCCCAAGACCGACAACCGGCCGTAGAGCCCGGTTGTGGGTGAGATGTGCCCACGTAACCTCTTTGGCAATACCCTTGTACGAAATCACCCGCTGATGGTGTGCGAAGCACGGTGGGGGGGATGGCACAGGTACCACTGCTTTCTGACCGGACTCTGTGTATGGTTATGGTCGCCACGTGTCCTGGGATCTGACAATGTATGGCCTTTCCCAAAGCTGTAACGACTGGTTTGCGGGGTTGCTAGACGTGCGAGAGAGAGAGAGACAGGCAGAGCCCGCGTCGTGGGCCTTTCGGTGGACGTGTTGGGTACCACAGACAATGGGCACCACGATACACAACCGGGAGGAAAACGGCAATTGGCTGATACCGTTAGGCGGAGGAAAGGAGTGAAAGACTAGTAATCATACTTAATCCCTTGTCATTATTAAAATTACAGTGTTGCTGGTTAGACGCACATATCCGATGCGTCCGAAGGTGTCGAGGATGATGGATTTAGTAGAGGAGTAGTGTATGCTGGGTGACATCAAGATTTGTAGTTACAGAAATTAGCGACTAAGTGAGAAATGGCAAGATCCCCGTGTGTGCACGCGCACGTGCGGCGCGCGGGGCGGTTTGTTCCCTTACTCACTGCTTGCCGGAGTTCCCTTCCAAGAAGAGGTGGGATGAGGGATTCCAGGGAAAAGGCAACAGCAAGAGCTCATTAATTTCGTCTGTGTTAAATAAATGGAGATAACGACTGTTGGTATTGGTACTGCCATGGGACAAAAGCAACATTTGGGGGTTTAACTGACGTTTGGCTGATACCATTAACTCTTTCCTAACTGGCCTCATCACAGCGATTAATTAATTTCTCCTTGCAAGAGTGAACTGCCCTTGCTCAAAAGTTCGATTTGTAGCTCCGCATCCTCTTAGCTCCTTTTGGTGAAGGTGCGGTGACCCAGCATCACTGACGCAAAAACCAGGACGGACTTCCCAGGTGCTAGAAACCAGAGTGGGTTTTCAACTCTTGTTTTTCTCAGTAATACACCTTTGCTGGGTTTGTAGCCGGTTCACGAAGAAGATACTTTATGCCCCAGTCTGTTCATGATGAATCGTAATGCGGAGTATGGCCTGAAAGAGACTTCTCTGAACCAGCGAGAAGTCAGTGTCGCCCTGCACCACCCAGCACTGGGGGTGCCTTTGTGTGCCAGGTGCCCTTATTAGGCTTGCAAACCAGGATGCTGCTGGGATTTAATGTTTGTGATAAATGGTGGGTTCTGATGGCTTATTGATTTGTGTGGAAAGCGAGCTATCTCTGGAAGAAACGAATTTGTACATTATCAGATCCTCCTGCGAGTTTGTGTGCATCTCTGAGCGCATTTCCAGAACTTCCTCGCTCCTGACAGAGGTGTTTGACAGCCTTAAAAACCGCTCAGGCGTGTTATGAGAATGCCACCCATTAAAATTGTTTAACCACTGTGACTAGTAAAAGCCGTGGTTTTATTAGCCACTCGCGTACTCTCATAACCACCTGCCTTCACTTCTTTTCTCTGTGCTGTCTCTCCCCCCTCTCTCCATCCCGTTTGTGCTCCGCCAGATCCGTAAACACCAAAGCTCCTCTGCTGCTATACCGTGACTGGAAGGAAGCAGGTTTCTCGTTCCAGCTGTGGAGATGTCAGTAACGGCATTGCTTCTCTGCAGGCCTTGGCCCATCACAAAGTCTTGTCACGGGATGTGGCTAATTTCGTTACAGAAATGTGGCTTTTCAGTAGGAGAGGAAGAGTGCCCAAACTGAGTAACTTTCTTAGATGGTTGTTTTTCTTACGTCTTCTTTCTTTTCTTTCTTTGTTTTTTTTGACTTTATTAACTAATAAAGAGTGACAGCTGGGCTGCCTAAAGCACGTGTGCAGCAGCAGTGCTCTGGCGATGAGGACAGCAGCTGGCAGGGTGTCGGAGAGTGACAGGGCCTGCATGAGGGCACTGCAGCAGCCGCGGTGGCTGTGGCGAGGGCAGGCACCCTGCGGAGCGAGCTTCTGGGGCTCAGCAGTCGGGGAGGCAACGGCCCTTGGGGAGGCAATGGCTCGGTGCGGGTGATGCCCCATCGCCTGGGTAGGCACGGTCCCGAGGAAACGCGACAAGGAGCGAGGGTCTCGCCTTCCACTACGTGCTTGTAGGATCTGCGCATTGTGCTCCACAGGGGCCACAAGTTGTGGAGGTGATGGAAGGCAGGGGGTGGAACTGTGTTTAAAAAATAAACGAAAAATGAGAATAATCACAATAAACAGTAAACTAAGCCGGCTGATCCCACAGAAACCATTTCTCTCCTCTTCCTTTAAATCTCATCTTCTACTGGTGCAATGAAGGCGTAGGATGTAGCTCTCGAGGTTAGTACATGGAGTCAAAGACAGATCCACATGAATGCTTTCCAATCCCTGACCCTTGCATTTTTAATGGAATGCTTCCCTCACAGCATTTTTTTTAAACACTTGAATTATTTTTTTCCCTCTTTTTCTTGTACTATTTTCACCTTAAACGTGTCCCAATGCTCTAGTTTTTCATAGAATGTTATTATTACTAGGAAATTTTATGTATGGTAATAATAAATCTATAAAAATGAGATTGACGTCACGTTGCACGCTGCCTACTTGTGTATGTATATTCTGTGTTCATTCAGATTTACAGTTGGTTTAAAGAGACATAATCTTTATTTACCCATAGAGACTACTTATTTTCCTCTGATTGGTATACGCGTCTATAACTTCTGCTGCAGGTTATGAAGATTAGGAGCCTGACGTTACTTTCCACCCTGCTCTATTTGAAGTAAACGATCCCGATTCAGCGTATGAATCTCATTTTCATTAGCGTGGCGACAAAGTCAGGCAGAGGGGCTGGCTGGCGTTGGCAGGGTCTGAAGGAATCAGCCCCGATGTGAAATAGCTGCTGTTCGGGCATGCTGTCGCCATAGCCGGTGCCACTTGCTTTATTCGTAACAGCCGCGCTAATTGATATGTGCGCTATTAAAGTAAACGTTTGCGTACCGACCTGAAGTAGTAAATACCAGCATCCAAATCTGAGGCTCCTCGCTGAGTCGCATTTCAAGCCAGCGGGAGTGTGAGATGGCCTTCGCCGGGGACAGGGTTGCGATGATTGATTTCAACAGGAACGGCGTCTGATCCTGAGAATCTTAACACCATATGGCGTTGCCACAGGGGAGAGAGGCTGCGCTGGCAACCTCCGAACTCGCACTCCGTGTTGTGGTAGCGCGTGTGAGCGCTGTTAAGGGAAGACTGCTGAGCTCTGTGGATAGGGGTCAATTAGTAGGGGCCTCAAGAGGAAGCAATTTCCCTGCTGTCTATCTAGCTTTAAATTACATGCATAAGTTAAGCGGCGGCACGATGGAATTGAGTAGCATGAGGGGAAACTGGAAAGCTTGATAAGGAGGAGGCAGCTAACGCGATCCAAGTGGCTAACTGGAAGGCGGAAAGAGAGACCACCTTATAGCCCACATTGCCGTTCTTCACCGAAACGTTGCCGTATAGCAGCGTTTCTCTCCTCCCTGCTGCTGCCTTGGAGCCCTCCATCTGACTGAGGCTCCCCTTGCGTTAAATACCGTGCCAGCGGGCAAATAAGCGGTCCCTGTCCCCAGGCGTTTAGAGCTGGAGCAAGAACCGCAGTCTGTCGTGGTTGCAGTTCACCTAGGCCGTCAGCTGTAAAGCCCTGATCAGCCCGCAGCGCTGCTTTTGTCCTCTCTCCCCCACGTGCGTGCCCATTGCCCTCTGCCAGGGTACTCTTGTATTCCTGTCCCCAGGCCTGAGCCTGCAGGGAGAGTGCCTGGTGCTGGAAATGGCTGCTGGCACCACACGAGAGCCCTCGCTGGGTGACTGTGGCCTTCTCGCCTGGGGCTTCTGACGCAGCGTGCAATACTGCGGAGATGATGTTGGCAGGAAGCAGGGGAGGCAAGAGGCAGGGTGAGATTTGACCTTTGTTGAGCGTTTTGCAACTTTTTGTCACCTTCACCCAGATTTTATGTGTCTGCGATAAGCATGCATTTGGCAACGAGTTTTCCTTTTGACTTCTGGAGGTGCTTGGGGACAACATAAGGCTTCCTGCTGCCCCTTCCGAGAGACCAGAGCAGCTGCAAGCATCTTTGCTCACCGGCACCTGATCTCTGCCACTTGGAAATCTTGTTTAAGCTATTTGACCTTGTGCATTAGGATCATGTCTTGCAAGGTGGGAATGTATTGAGGTTGGTGGGAGACATGGGGTTGAGGAAGACGTTGAGAGCCCCGTGGAGTTCCCAGCTTTTGGTCTGCTTGCAGTTCTGGCAGATTACTGAGCGTAAGGGATAGCCTCTGAAATGGAGGTCAGTGTTGTCTGTTTTACTGTTTCATATGTTGTTGGTTCCTTTTCCTCATGTGGTACTTACAAAGCAAAGGAAGTGCCCAAACCCCATGACATCAGCACTCAATTTAGAATATACATGATATAAACTGCTGTTTGATACCCTGTAGTTTGTTGAAGGGAGGCAAAAAATGAGGTTTCTCCTGCCTAAGGAAATCTCTTAGTGGTGGGATTTGGTACTGAACCGAGCAGAATTTCAAGGAATTCAGCAAATTGTAGGCCAGTCAGGTGTTTAACAGCCTCTTTCATACAAACACTGCTTTCTAGTTGCATTGGCAATTGCTTGCTTAAATCGTTGAACTATGATTGTTTGCCAGTGAAATCATTGGTATGGCAAGAGAGGTTAACTGGTTGTGGTGATTCTGCATTTTGATTGCCCTAAATAGTTCTTTGCACATTTTCCTAAGTACTAATATAGGTTATACAGTTGGGGTCTTAGGATTCTGGGCAGGACTTCAGATTTCAGTGTCTTGACTGATTGGTTACTCTATTTTTTTAAGGTGACATAATGAAATCTCCGTTTAGGCTGGACAAGTTGCATATGTTGTGAGAAAAATGATGAACGAAGCCTTTTTTTTTTTTCTAGAGCAGTACTTAGCACAGCAAGTATTTTTTTTGGTTTTTTTTGTTTTGCTTTTCCGAATTGTCTAAGTCACTTTGGACTATGTATTTCGGTTAGAGGAACCATCATGACTTGGACTCCTATGCCAGCTACAGCACTACTGGAAAATCTTAACAATCCTGTGTTTGTACGCGATGTCGTGGGCTATACACATCATGCCTTATAGATGCAGGGAGACTCATTTAAGCTGGCAAATATGTGAATATCATCTTACATGCCACTAATTTGGGGTGGGTAACAGCAAGTAAGAGTCTCAAATTCTGTCTGGCTGTTCATGTATGTTCATATTACTGGTTTTTTGGGCCACTTTCCACACAGTTCTGTTTGCTAGGCGGACACCTAACACCCTTACTGAAGTCAGGGAAGGCCTTGCTCACTTGGAGAATGAATTGGGATGTAAGAAAGTGATCCCTTTTGAAGAGCAACATCTCGGTGCGGTGTTTTTTGGTTTTAAAAGGAATTTGCTCTAGAGAGTGAAATAAAAGGTAGATGCTAATGTTTGTGTGCTGTGTCATGCATTTGATGCATAGCAATGACTGAGAATAGGTCCTTTCCAAATATCCTAAAAATTTCTGTCTGTAAAAAGAAAAATAGTAGTCTTCCAACTCTTAGCATGCAGGTATTTTAAGGGTTAGGCTTGGTGAAATATGTCTAAGTGGGCAAACCTAGAATGTGCACCTTAAAGCCTCATCAAATACAGCATAATCCTTTTGGTCACTGGTTGCAATGGGAAGCGGCTGCCGATTGCGTAGGGAAAGGTTTTAAGATGAGCTTTTCAGATGTACCCAGGTGAGTTAGGAGCAGTAAGAAAGTAACTCCTGTCACTCTAACAAAGTCCCTGGGACTTGGCCTCGGGTGCAGACAATTCCTGAGTCACTGACTGTGCGCTTAAGAATTGCCAGCAGATAACACGTCTTCTGAGGAGTACCACCATCCGAAGAAAGTGTTTCTCTGCTTCTGTAGTGTCTGTACTTTTTGATAGCTTGTCTACTTTGAATGATCGTACTGAACCACAATGTCTTGAAGCATGCAGTTTCGTTTGACACTTTTTGCTACTTGGGAGCCCAGTCTGCTGTGTCTGTCTTCTCTCTTCTTTGGGGTACCTTTACTGTTTTCCACAGTTGTATCTTGTTCAGTCACATGCAAACACCTGTCCTGAAATTGAACTGCTCTGCAACATAATCTAAAGTCATCCCCCATTTCAGCATCCAGCGCTTTCTCATGTACGTTGAGTTATGTTGCACCATATTTCAGATGCGACAGCCATTTAATAATGTTGAAGTCTTAGCTCTGCAGGGGCTAAAAAGATCCCAGCAGGCTTGTTAACTTCTACTTTCAGACATTATAGGAAGTATTTTCTCCTCCCTGGAACTCCTAGGCATCCTCTTAATTAAGGCTATAAAAGTCCATAGCCAGGTATGCACAAAGCCTGTTGATTTTTTTTTTTTTGCAGTTCTCCAGAGTTTCTCTGTTCCTTCCTATTTAACCAGACGCTCCAGTGCCAAGTGAGATATGGGAATCTAAAAGGAGTAGAGGCAGCCCAGGTCATGTGCTGGATACTGCATTCCTGGCGGGCAGCAAACTCACCAAATGCCTTTCCCTTACTCACCGTAGGGTTTTGTTCTTTCCCCTGCTCTACTCAGTATTTTCCTTTATCTCAGTCTCTGAAGTGTTGGATGTTTTAAAACTTTGCACCTCCTACTGTCTCAGAACAGTATTCCTTTCAATTCTAGACTGCTGTGGCTGCGATCTCTGTTATGCTTCTATATAGGGTCACCATTAGCTGGTGTCAGACTTCATTTGACTAGGAGTTATTTGTACAGAGATGAGAGAGATTACTCAGTGGTTTAGGAAGTGGAGAAGCAGGATTAGAATTTGAGGTGGAGGGAGGAACTTAATATTAACACTGGAAAATGACGGGAGATCCTTGGGCGTTCAGGATGGGTATCAGTTAAGACAATAGACAAGGAGAGGGGAGGAGGAAAAAAGAGCTGCAGGGTGCTCAGAGAAGGATGCAAAAGTGGTTGAAAGTTGGTTATAACATGCAAAGGCTCAGTGAGGGAGTGTCTGTTCCTCCTCAGTGACCATGGGGCAGATCGACCAAACACTGGAGGTGATCTGCTGAGAGGAAGGGTACAGTGGTAGTGCCGAAAATGACATGGAGATCTCTGCTGGCCGGAAGAGCACACAATATTTCTGCTGCTGTGAGCAGGAGGTTTACTGTTAGTAATTCAGGTGAGGCAGTTGAAGAGCTTGCCAGTAACCATCTTCCCAGCATTTCTCTGGGGGAAGGCCAAAACTTCATACAGCAGAAGTGGACCTTGATGAGTGCGAGCAGGGCTTTCCAGGTGCCCTCGTTGATAAGGAAATCCAGTTTCTTTAATTAATTTTTAAAATTGACTAGAATTTGTGGAGAGAATCTGGGCACTGGAGTGAGCATGTGGTATGAGAGGAGTCATACGATCCAAACAAGTCATTCAAGAGCTAAGGAAATGATAAAGGAATAGATACAAACAAGCTGATAAATGGGGATTCTTGCAAATGAAAGGCTGAAAATGATAATTTGTTGCACCAGGACTACATGGGCTTAGAGGTTTCTTCAGTGGTGTGTACTGCATGTCCTCGGGAAGCTGGAGCCTGCTGACGGCGTGTTAGTCTGCACTAGGTTAACACAAAAAATTTGCTCTGTCCTCATGAAAGAAATACCCCAAAACAAGTGGGTGGTTCAGTAACATCCATCCTCCTGCACATCCTAACTGCTGGGTGGGGATGCAGACGTGGTGCAATGACCTTGGCGGTTACAGGCTTGGAAGAGAGCTGAAGAGCTCGAGTCATCTGTGTGGAAGGTACAAGGAGGGCAGAGCGTGAGTGGAATGGTGCAGTTAAAGAGACCAGAAATGGAAAAGGAGAGTCGGGGAGTGTATGTTGTTACATGTGTGATCTCCAGTGTGAGCGGAATCAGTGAAACAAAGCCCGTTGGTTTAAGAGTGAGCGAAAGAGGAGAAAATATATCTGGAAGGTTTGTATAGCTAGCCACCAGGGAGTGGGTGGGAGAGGACTCAGTGACACAAGCTTAGTAACAGTGTAAAACCTGTTCCCTCTAAATCGCTAGTTCATCTGGGCTCTGGGAGGCAGAGATCACAGTTGGCTGGTTGCTTGGAAGCTGATGTAAAGTGAATTGAAGGTCAAAGTCCAGCAGAGGTAACAGTGTGATGGAAATAATCATTGAGATGGGTCTTCATTGTCATCCTTGGAAATTTCAGAAGACATACTTGGGAATGAATGGGGTTCAGAGCCATTTAATGTTTTCCCCTCCAGTTGGGAATTGTGGTGTATTAATTGTGACCTGCTGTATAGGAGTTTGCATTGCTGCTCCTCTCCCTGCATCTAATCAGACAATGCATGGTGCTTACAGCTATGAGAGAACCAAGCTGGAACCTGTAATGAGTCTTAGGTATTGGCTGAAAATCCTCCCTCAGCCCAGGTGGCTGACCGAGTACTGCATTTGAGTGAGTTTATTTTTTCTTCTTGGTTTTTAATTTTTTTTTTTTGCAAGATTTTCAGAAAAGAAAAAAGCAAGCAGAGGGCAAGCATTTAATGGATATATTTTTCACTGACTCTTATATCAACAGTGTACAAAAAATCCCAAAGGACAGAAGCAGTTAGCTAACCAATGAGGCATCATAGCTGATTTTAGGTTCCATGCAGGAGAAAAAGATGCCGAAGCCCCAGCAGCTCTAGGGGAAAGAGATTTAAATTTAGGTTTGGTCCTGAGAAATGTGCTTCCCCTCTGCTTGGAGACCAGTTGGTAAGAGGTTACTGTACCCCGGAGCAGCAGTTTGGAAGATGATAGAGATGTCAGCCTGTGAGTGCAAAGGCTTGTACCACTGGATGATGAACCAGCAGGGATTTCTCATTAATGGAATGAATGTTAACAAGAATAATTCTGTTTTGTGAGCTTGTGTGTGTGGGAAGGGTAAATGATAGGAACTGATGGATGGTCTTCACAGAGATTTGATTAGGGAGAAGGTGAACGGCAGTGTGTGTGAGAGAGGGGGAGGTGTATGCACGTGGTTCATCCATTGCAGAAGGCAGGCACTCAGTTCTGGTTGATAATGTCTGACAGAGAAGAGTCAGCAGAAGTAACCAGGCAGGTCCTAGGAGAAAGCAGAAGCTAAGCAGTGGTGTGGATATTTCATTTTAGTGTCTTTTGCATTGTAGGGTCATGGGTTTTACGTTGTGTGGTGGTAACAAACAGGTATCCAAGAATTTCTCTATAAAACTTTTTTCAGTAACAGAGGTTTCTGCTTTATGCTAATAAAGCGTTTGGCTATTTGATACTAATTCCCACAGTCAGTATGGGAGCACTGAGTGACAGCTTTTCTGACCTGCTTAGATCAGTCTTGGCTCTGAAGTAACACTGTGTTAGAGCTTGTACGAGCCCATCCTCATCCCTGAAAAAGCAGGAGACAGGCCAGACCTCCTGGCTGAGAGGCTGGGCTGGCAGAACCAACAGAAACAACCCCTCATCCTGCCTGATGCCTTCAGATGCCACCAGAATGCAAGTAATAGATTTTTAAAAAGCAAAATAGTCACATAAGCTGAATAGGTGCTCTGGCAGGCTTAGGAGCTCCATTCTCAGGTACAGGAATAGCTGAAAACATGGAGCAACTGCAAGAACTGCTTGAGAGGGGTACAGAAACAGGGAATGAAATGTGCATCCCTTTGGCAGTAAGAGATGAGAGACCTCTAGCCTGAAAACCCAGACCTCCGACGTCTTCCCCGCTGCCTTTGCCAGAAAGCCATTAGGAGCCCCGATCTGAGGCCGGATCGTGGCCAGCTGGAACGTGGCTGCAGGGCAGCAGACGGCAGGAGTTCCCCAGCCTGGCTTGCCCACTGCTGCCAGCCCCGTGCACGGGGTGCCAGGCACGGGGAAGCCAGCGGCCAAGCCTACTGCTCCCCTCGGGAGCGAGAGGGACGGCAGAGGTGGAGACTTGGCTTGGTCCCTCAGCTTGCTGGCCAAAAGAGCTGTGCTGGCACAAGGGAGGGAGCGTGCTGGAAGGCAACTGCAGCCAATTACTCCCAGCCTGGGAGGGAAGGGGGAGAGGAGATTTGTTCCTTTCTAGGGCTCTTCCTGCATTCTGGGGTGATGCTTGTGCCTGCCAGCCTCAGTGCAAGCCATGCTTAGCGGCTTGAGCTGCCCCGTGGGGATTTCAAGGCCAATGGTGGAGTGTGTGAGCTGCTCCGCTGACCGCTGGCGTGGCTGCTCTTAGCTGTAGGTGCTCATCCATACAGAGAGGGGCTCTGTCACCAGCATTGCCTGGGACTGGGCTGGTTTTCTTTGACAGCATTAGTCTGGATTCCTTATGATTTCTGATCTGTATTTGCCATCTGTTTTCCCCAATGGTGTTATGCATTTTTTCAGATCAAAAAAGTGAAATAGTTTATCCATTCCCCAAATTTAATTTCATATATAAAGTGAAAAAAATTAATATATGAAATAAACTATGGTGTGTACTGAATGTCAATGAGGGGGCACGCTTGCTCGTTCTTTCTCCTGTGGAGAAACACATTACTCCTCAGACTAATCCTATTGATTTAGTTGGGGAGCTACTGCCTGCAGCTGATGCAGAGTCCAAGTGGCAGGATCCGGCCCTACAGCAGCAGGTCTCCATCACCATGGGCACATACCCTTTATTCCCCAACGAGCCCCACTGAAATTTCCTGAGCTTACCTCTGAGCAAGTTATATGAGGGGAGCTGGGTTTTCAAAGCGTGACCCCAACTTAGGAGCACATTTTAAAAATTTCTATTAGCAATGTCCTGTGGTGGAGGTTTACTTTTCACTTGGTAGAGCTGGCGGCAGAGAACGTCAAATGAGTTTCCTAATCTGGTGTGTTCTAAATCTGGTTTGTCTCAAACACGGCCTCGGAGATATGCAGCGCTAGTGGAAAAATAACTGCCAGCACGCAGATGCATGTCCTCCTGGAGCAAATAAAGCTGACTTTTAAAATAAATGTTAAATCTCATCCTTGGTATGAAGGGAGACAGGCCTGTAGCTCAGGTATGGGGAGAGATACTTTAAGGTGGGCTGTGGAAGCAAAGTCACCACCAAGCTTCTGACCCAGCGTACGTGTCCCTTTTTATCTGCTAAGTCCAATAATAAGCTTGTTATTAGAGGACATCTGTTACCGCCTGATAACACGTACAGCGAGCAGGAGCACAGCGTCGGTGGGCAGGGATTTTGGCAGCCGTGAGGAGCAGCAGCTTCGTGGACTGTTCACACCTCATCCAGAGCTGGTGTGTCCCTCCCGTGGGCCTACGGCTGGGTGGAAGGATGCCAGGAGTTTGAGGCGTGGGCTGTTCCCGCGCCAAGCTCTGCCGTGCCAGCCGGCGTGCACATGTGCCAAAGCTGCCACGCGTGTAGGAGCAGTGCCTGGTCCCCTCACAGCCACAGCTGGACCCTTCGGTGTTGGCACAGTGGGACTCTTGGCATACCTCCAGGGCAGGGAGTGGAACAGAGAAGCTGAGAGGAACGCGCCATGCACTGGACTCTCCTTTTGATTCCTCCCTTCCTTCCTGCCTTCCTGCCTGCCTTCCTGCCTGCTTTCCTTCCTGCTTGCCTGCCTGCCTGCCTTCCTTCCTTCCAGCCTTCCTTCCAGCCTTCCTTCCTTCCTTCTTGCCTTCTTGCCTGCTTTCCTTCCTGCCTTCCTTCTTGCCTTCTTGCCTGCCTGCCTTCCCGCCTTCCTTCCTGCCTTCCTTCCTGCCTGCCTTCTTGCCTTCTTTCCTGTCTTCCTGCCTGCCTTCCCAATTCACACGCCGTTTTCTTGCCCCTAAGCCTCCTTGCCTGAAGGAAAACATTCAAGGACACTCTGTGTGAGCTGAATCTGAGTGTCAGGAGGTTTTCCCCGAAGTCATTGCTGTAGGTAATGTATATTTATGAGTGGAACAAAGTAGGCCATAGATCCTTTCAAAGGCTGCTTTCCTCTCCGGGTGGCTTAGTATTTAGGCGAGTAAGGAGGGGAGATGCTGTCCAGACAGCATTAGCCGGTAGCAGAGCAGGCTGGTGCAGGAGGGGCAGCAGGTGCCTGTCACCACCAGCCAGGAAGAGTTCTTGCCTGTGGGCCAGGAGATGTGTTGCTCTTTGGGCCCGGAGATCGCGTCACTCTGGGAGGTGCACAGCCTTGTTCCAGCCACAGGGTTGGGTCTGAACCACCACACGTGCCCTGCAGCCCAGCACTTGGCTTGGGAAGGGACTTTCCAGAGAGGGAAACTGGGGATAGAAAGTGAGTTTTGGAGCACGTGGACTTGCACCAGGTTCTGCACTTTTTCTGTATGAGCAGTACTGTGTGTACCTTTAGTGTCATTTCCAGCATGATCAAGATGACACTTAAATTAGCTTGAAGTGCTGGAAATACAGGGCGTGATGCGGAGGAAAGGCCAGTTTGCCTTCTCATTGGCAGTCGTGTGAGTTCTGTGGGACGGATTCGGTGTGTAGCCCACATTTGCACAGGTGTAGGAAAAGCATACGGTCACTCGTTCATGGCCCATGGTGGTCAGTGTTTGCTGCGCTGGACTGCGGATTGATCCAAATTGCATTTTGGGCAGGGGCTGTTAACTTTCTTTGTTAACTTTTTCCACCATGGAGCATGGTATTTATCTGTCCCTGATCATATAACTATATACATACCTATATGTGTATATCGAGATATACATGCACACATACATATTTATATAACTTCACAGGCCAAATCTCATGCTATAGATCTACTGGCCTAAGTGCCAGTCTGCTCCTCTGGTGGAAGGCATTTCAAGAAGGGATTGTTGATTGTCCTCCAGGGTGAGAGGCTCACGTGGGGTTCTGTGCAGACCTTGGTAAGGTTTTTTCCTATGTGGCCAGCACCAGCCACATTGCTTTGGGAAATCCACCAGTTTCATTTCCCTTGCCATGTGAATTTGAGATTCATTAAGGACAAAGTTCCTTCACCGCTGCCTATTTCTGGGGTTGTGTAGGTCTTTGTAAAGACTGTCAGGTAGCCCAGATCTTGTTGAACATACCTCAGCTGCAATATACTCCCCAAAGGGCCTCTGTTGAGCTGAATCATTACAGCCAGGGCTCCTCAACGGGGATGAGTGTCACATCTGGCCAATAATTTGCTGTAGGTGAGTTTGCTTCAGTGAGAGCGGGATTTTTGCTCGAGGATCAAACATCAAAGGATTCTTACATAACGCAACATCTTTTAACATGGGTAAAGTATTAGGTCATAATCATGTAGCGCTCTGATATATTTTATTATTCTATTTTATTTCTGAATGTGGTTCGCCTCAACCCAAATGATTCCCTAGCCTTGCAGAAAATAATACAGATGACTTACAGTGAGTCTTGGTTATGCAGCTGTGAGTTTGGGCTGCACCCCACTTCCTGAGCAGAAGTGGCCAACTTTCCTCATTCCTGATCTCCATAGCAAATCTTTCAGGCTGTGAGCTGTGAGACTCAGCTGAGGAGGGAGGCATCTCCAGGAGGGTTCCTAGGCATGAGCTTGCCAAGGGATGAGGCTGGGCAAGCAGGCAGGCCTTGAGTGAGCAGAGCCTGCCGTCAGGCACCCCACGCCTCGCTCCATCAGTCGGTCAGTCACCCCAGGGGGGTGTGGGAGGCATCATTCTTTAATGAATGCTTTTTCTGTGAGAATACAGAGCTCAGCTGTCCAAAAGGAGTCTCTGGTGAGGAATTTACAGCTCCTGTCAGCGTGCTGTTTTCATGTGTTGGCAGTGGATGCACACACACACATGTAGCAAGGCTCTGCTCTTGCGTTTCTGCGTGGGGCAGCCAGGACAGACGTGTAGGTTTCATTTTTCCTGTTGCTGCTTTATTGAAGGGATTTTCACTCTTCTGTTGGTTTCGGTGACCTTTTTTACCTCCTCCTCGAAAAAGGTAGCGCGCTTGGTTCCCTATGTGAAGCTGATTTTTTTTCTAAGGCAAAAATTAAAATTTCAAATGTTTGAGCTACTACTTTTGCAGTTAAAACTGGCAAGAAGGGACCAGAACAGAGAGTTTGAAAGCATGGAGGTCATTTCATCGCAGGCTTGTGCAGGAACAAATTCTTTCGAGTGCCATGCTTTATGGCATTACCCGCTCAGAGAAGCCGGGGCTGCGGGTTTTTTAGCATCCTCCTGGGAGCGAGCCTGCCGTTTGTCAGCATTCGCACCAGCATGAGCAGTGAAGGCTTTTACAGGAAAACCAAGCTGATCAACTCTGGTTCTGCTCCTCACCACCCCTCCCCAGGCTTCTAGGGGGATCTGTCTTTCCTGTCACTCAGGATGATCCCCTGTCGGCAGCACAGAGATCCAGAAACGCACTGTAATCTTGCCGAGAGTTTGATTCCCCAGCTGGGACTCCCGGATTTATACAGCCAGGCGGTAGATGGTCATTGCACTTAAGCTTGTACGTTGGTGTGCTGAACCACTAAATGGGCTGAAGGGTCTCTTTTTGTCTGGAAATAACCTTGGCTTTTGGAGTGGTAAAATCTATGGGTTTCATTGCATAGATTGGTTTAGATTTAATTCGATCCACCTATTCAATTTTAAAAGCTTTCTTTTTTTTTGTTTAAGCGTGGATTAATAATTCATTCCCAAATCGGGGGTTAGCGCAATGGATATTTAATTGTAAATGTGTATCTTTAATTAGAACTTGGTGCATGGATGCAAAATTCCTTATCTTGTAGTTTGTCAAAAGCACACATATTAAACCACAGCTTTGCCCTTCAAAAATATTATTCTGTGTATTTAAAGGTCTGAATGACCTTTTAATCAGACATTGCACCTTTACTTCCAGCTGATATGACAACGTCTGACAGTAACTTAACCCGATGCTGCAAGAAAATAAATAAAGGCCATCTCAGTCACTATGTCTTTAAATCTCTCTGTCTAGCTGTGGTTTTGTGTTTAGGCAGATGGACCCACAGCAGAGTATTGTGTTTAGTTTTCAGGTGAAGACAATCCATTGAGTTTAATACCTTTGCATGTTTGGCTGTTCTTTTGAGGTCGATTTAGTCGTATGATTGTTTCCTGCCATTCCGAACTCCAGCATCTTCTGCAGTCAACCTCTTTATAAATTATAAATCTGTATACCTCACTCTGAGCAGCCATCTTACAGCCCACACAGACCGGTGTGGATGGTCTCACAATTGCATTATCTCTGCTCAGCGTACCTGGGGAGGAGGGCTGCTCTGCTTTGTTGCTGCTTGTGCTTACGCTAAACACACGTCATGGGGCAGAACAGGGACTGGTAGAGATGGATATAAGCAATACCTACTTTTAGACCTCTGTCAGAAAGAAAACTCATACTGATTAGGGCTCATTGTATTCAACACATCAGCTCATTGTCTTTGGAAGTTAATTTTCGGATGATTTATTAACGCCTAGCATTTGCAGAGCGGGAGTGGGTATTGAATTGAACACAGGTCAGAATTCTGGTGACACAGAAGTATTTCTGTCTCTGGTATTTCTGTGGGCATAAGTGACAAACATATAACAGCAGCAGCTCCCCTTTCATACGGCTTTTGCAAAAAGAGGAGCTGTGTACTGCTTGAGCTTGACTGTCACAAACTGGGCTAATTATTTAACAAAAAATACTTGCCATACTAATGAGCAGCTCCCTGGAATTGAGAAAGAAATATTCTGACGTGAAGTACAGCGCACACTGTATGCTATGGGGTCCATGGTTTATTGGATTTTAATGGAAAAACTAGGAAAACATTTAAAAGGTCCTGTCTGAAACAAAAGTGAAGTAATTCCTTCAAAAGGAGACATGGTACTAAATATATGGTGCCAGCAAAATCAGTGAGGACTCTATCATTTCAAGTATTTATTTGCAAATTTCCAGAGTTTTGCTTTTAGGGGAATTTCACTGGATGTGATGCTACTTTTTGTGGGCAGTTCTTAATGAAACAAGTACTTGTGTGCTGGGACTGACTGGTACAATGTCATCTCAGGGCTTGATCTCACCTCTCTGGTCAGTGCACAGTCATTAGTTCTGGAGGAGAGACATGGGAGTCTAGATGCATGGGTTCAAGGGCACTTTCATCATCTTTTGACTATGAAGGAAATTGAGGGCAAGAAGTACCTCGTAGAAATGACACGGCCCTTGCAGGCTCAGAGTCTCAGTCTCTTATGTATGTTGTACTTTAAAGCTGTGAAGGGAATTGGCCTATACTCAAATGTGTAATGGAGGCTACTGAATGCAAGTGGGTTTCATTTTTGGTGGGACAGCAGGCGGGGGAACGAAGGAGGGCAGCAACTCTGCAAGTTGACCATTTCTATGTAAGCCAAGGTTCAGCAAGTGTACACAAGAAAGTACGTGGGCAGTCTGGGCAGCCCCCCTCAAGTCAGTAGGATGTTTCCCTCACTGAAATGAAGTCAAGGATGCACTTAAGTGTTTTCTCTATTGCAACCAAAACAGGGAGCAAGGTGACCAGCCTGAGGTTTGAAAATGCCAACTTCTGCTCCCAAGGCGTCTGTAGACACAGCATGCTTTCTGAATGACAGATCAATGCCTTCATTATTCCCCCTGTCAAAAGAAGTGTTCTTGCCAAAGCATGTGTCCAACCTGCAAACCCACCAATATGCCAAGGCGCAGGCAGAAGCCATTGTACAACTGTGTGGTTACTCTGAAAGCACTGTTTGTTTTCCAGGAGATTTATTTTCCAGCAATGTTTACATTTCCATGACTACCTTGTTTAACTAACTAAGGAGAAGACAGTATGTTAGGTGTGTTGTATACTGAGTATGATGTATCGCGTGTTATCCTAAAATGGCGTGTGTTTGGAGAAAGGATGTTTCTATTAATTGTCAAGCAATGCGAGGCTTCGTGTTGTTCCTAGATAAATGAAAGTATGCCTAAAATGTAAAGGAAAAGAACAACTAGAAGAACTCAAGTATACCAATGCCGCAAAAGAAAGCTTAACTTGTTTTCTTGCTTCTTTTTTAGAGAACACCTGTTCCCAGCGCTGAAGCATTCCGATGGTTCTTTTAAGCAGTAGTGTATCTTATTTTCAAGGCAGTCCGAAGTGAATGGCAAGCTAAAGTCTTGTTTTAAGAAACTGCTTAGTCCACCATTGAAGAATATACTCAGATACTATTTTCATTTATGTATAGGGGTTTCCTCAAAAGCAAAAGACAAAAATCTCGGAGCCTGGGGAATTGGCCAGCTTCTTCACATTCGGTACACTGATTATTTCTTTGATGTAACTTAGCTATACTAGTGAAGTTGTTGTCTATTTTTAAAGTGGCTGTAAAAAAAAAAAAAAAAAGTTTGGGTAAACCCCTGCTATAAAGTCATGTATCTTTGAAAAGTAACATATCTATACTTCATTTTCAAATATATGTGTTTCAGTACTGTAAACTGTACAGATAGCCGCTTGTATTTTGTGTGTTTAGACACAAGGAGACAATCATGTCTGAGCATCTATGGAGATAAACAGTTTGTACACAACGGTGTGGTTCTGCGAATTAAATCCGGAGCAATAAATTCTAGCTTTAATTATTATTTTGCTAGTTGTTTAGCAGCAGCAGCAACAGCAGCACTGTTTTACCATGCATCCTTCCATAGAGACTTGATGCCAAGTTTTCCAAGATAGAAAGATGGTGACACATCTAGCAATTACCTTCTGTCATGGTGGTGTAAGAGGGGAAGACGTAACATTTAAAATTAATCTTTCAAGCACTATATTAGAGTAGTGGTTTGTGCACTTGCATTGCTTCCAGAGGAGCTTTACAGAGGGGTATCTCTCCAAAAATGCTGTCTCGTGTCTGACTTACTTTTCACTGTGCTCTGAGATGGAGTGCCCAGTATAGGTGGATGTGCAAAACCAGTCGCCTGTATAGAAGTTGTTCTAAGATGCAAAATGAAGTGCGTACAAGACCTTAGAAAAAATGATGACTCAGCCTAATTACCCTTCACCTATGAGTTCTTATGTAACATCTTCAGTCAATGGAGTAAATATTTTATAAAGTAGAATGCCATATTTTTGGTCCAAGTGGAGCTCTTCAGTTAAGTGAGTTTTGACAGTTGGACTGGTTTGGGTCTCACTTGCACTTGTCTTCATTTGAGAGCCTGGATATTTTTGCGGTATAAAAATGAACTTTTTTTAAAAAAAAGACCACTTCTCCCCACATGTTTTTTGGTCTACTGATCTCAGCTTTGCTGAATGGCTGGTCCCTTAGGCCCCCAGAATAATGATCTGCCATTCTCCTTCCTGCTCTAGCTGCACAGAGGAAATGGCTGCTCCTCAAAAAGGCAGCCTGTGGAGGGATGTAACTCACATGTCATAAAAATTATGGAGGATACTGAACTTGGGGATACTTATTACCAGTTGATCATCACCTTTTATTGCTTGGCTTCGTCATACCACTCGTGAGTAAAAAGGCCATCCTATCAAAGTAAGCGAATGCTGTTGTGCCATGTATTGGATAGATTTATCATTTTATACAAGATAGGACTGCCCGTAGTTTCACACACAAGGTGCTGGGCCTGGAAATAACCGGTTAATGATGCACAGCACGTTCAAATCCTCTGTTGTTTCAGCACTTTCTCTGGCTTTTGCTAAGTTCTTTGGCCTCTGGTCATGCTCACTTGGTGAAGCACATGGGATGGTTGGGAGCGTCGGACCTGTGCATGCGGGGGAGAAGCTGGCTTTGGCAGGGGAGGGAGCTCGCAGGAATGGCGGGTGTTGGGAATGGCTCACAACGCGAAGACCGAGGCATGGAGAAGGAGAAACCTCCTGAGTTCACACGTGTGTGTCAGCAGGGCTGGGCAGAACCTGGGTAACCTGGAGTAACTGGAGGAGTGTGGGTGGGCTGGGCTTACACCTGCGTCCTCAACTTGGGGTGAATGCACGTGTCTATGTCTTTGCGTTGTATGACGTCACATACATGGCTTCGGAGATGGAACGTCACACTTGAAATGCTTCTATCATGGTGCCCCTTTTACAGTTTGTAAGAGATCCTCAGTTTAAAAACTCATCCAATACCCATTCAAAGAGCTTTATGTCTGTTTCTATGGCAGCCCTGTATGGATTTTTTTTGTGTTGGAGACTTTTTGGTTAGGGCCTCTATTACTGACCACTAGACCAGTGTGAGCTCTGTAAGGTCTTCTCTACCCAAATGCTGGTTGATTTACAACCCGAAGCCTTATTTGCACATCCGGCTGGTAAGCTTGCCTTGCTTTTTGGAAAACTGTGATTGCTCTTACAGAAGCAGAGGCAAAATTAAGTTCAGGCTACATTAGGTGTACAAAGATACTCATAGCAATGTACTTACTGTCTAATACCCTAATGTTGCATGTCTTGATGTGGTTTCTTTTTTTTGTTTTGTTGTTTTGTTTTAAAGAACTGATGGATCTGTATATTGTAATTGTGATGTTTTACATGTCAATTCAAAATTGTTAAAACAAACAAACAAACAAGCAAGCAAACCTGTTAATTATTGAAAATGAACAAGACTTGATTTTTCTTTGATTTACCGGTATGGTTTTCATTTCGGATGTTGTTCCTTTGCACCATCAGATTTTTAGATTTTGCTGAAACGGTATTTATATGATGTAGTACACATAGAGCATTTTAATTAGTGAAGTTTGAAGAAGGAAATCCCTTTTCTGGCCTGTCTCTCTCCACTGCAGCCCTACCCCCCCGCCATTTATACACATATTTGTCAATCGGTTTATTGTCATGTTCTAATTACCAAATTTGTGCTTTTCACAAGGTCCAACACCATTTTCCTGTGTGAAAATTTGTATTCCTCTCTGTCTTTCATTCTCATGATGGAAAAGAAAAAAAAAAAGAGGTGGGGAAAAAAAAAAAAAAAGCAGGACACACTTTTACCATCTTCTAGGTATGAGCACTAAGCCTAATGGAAGCATTTTTGGCATACCCCAAATAAACTTACGAAAACTGGTAAGACTGAAAGGGAGGCGCACGTACCCCTTCTGTCGATTGATAACAGACCCTCCCTATGAGGGAAAATACTCCCAGTTGTACAGAACCCCCGGTATGTAAGTCCTACAATTAACGTTAAAGAATATAAAGTCTTTAAATGGGCTATATCTGTAATCAAAAAATGAAGAAAGAAAGTAGTTAAATGAACATACCATTCAGGGTCGAATGCATTCAGCAAAAAGCAGTAGTGGGTCTTTGATCATGGTTAGATGCATAGTGATATCAAACAGTGGGTTCTCATGTAACAGCTAAATGTTTCAGATTTTGTTTTTATTAAATTTGGCAGTTTCACGCTGAGCTCCACTGTATTCTTAGCGAATAAAAGACAGCTCCTATGTTAGAAAGTACTCCATTTTCACAATTGCAGGGAACCAGGAGGGTTTTTTCAGAATCACAGGCCACAGAAATGTACTCCTTTCACAGTGTTCTCCTATTTCTGAACTGTGCAGTTATCTATTAAATTTTCTAATAGATATTTGTGTAAGGTGTATGTATGCTTGTGCAATTATGGAAAAAAACAGTTTTGGAAAAACGGTGTATTTATGAAAAAATTAATCACTTATGGGGCATGTACAAAACTGTATAAAAACATTCAATTTGCCCAGTAAAGTTGTTTTTGTGATATTTCTGTGTTGTTGAATAAAGGACTTTAGTATTCAAAATATCTCTCTTTTTCCATAAACAGGTTTTGTTTGTGGGATCTTAAAGAAAACCTCCTTTGAAAAAGAATCCTCAAAATGAGCGGGAAGGTCCAAATGCTGACCTTGTTCTTGCATATGGGAATGAATGCTTATGAAGTGATGGTACAATAGCTGCAAAACTAATTCCTTCTCAATTGGCAATCGATGGAAACCCCATAAGTTGTATACCTGAAGGTAACATTGTACTCTGGCTTTTTTAAAATAGCAGAAAAAAAATACCATCTTTTAAAGACTAGGAATGTTGCATTGAGATTTTAAGGCTATGAAAAGTTTAGTGAAGTAGGAGCAAGAGAGATTTCAGAAGAGCCTTCAACCCCCTAATGCAGACCTCTGTTGTATAAAAACTAGTGAAGGTGATGTAGTAACTTAGCTTTGCAGGGAAGGGCATACGAAGGTGAAATCTCATCTCTAACTCTTGCAACAAACGATAGTCCTGAGATTAGATAATCCTGTTGCTGTTGCAGTATTTGGGATTACAAATACAGTTTGTGAGAGAGTGACAATTTTCTCTCCCTTTTTGTTTCACTGCTTCTCTGTTCAGAGTTCTGCTCTTGACCTACCTCATAAACTGCACATAGCAAAGAAAACAGTTTCCTCTTGCCATTTTATTTCCCCATACTACTAGTTTAAAGCGACTTCAGCTAGGTGGGTAGGTTCATAGCTGTGCCAGCAGCACGTCACCTGATTTTGGTGAAATTTGGAATGTCATTTTTCTGCAGATATTCCTTTAATAAGCAGAACGTCTGCTCTTAGGTGCCAAAACAGGATTTTGAAAGGCTTTGAAACGTGAGGTAGTTCCTTTGGTGTGTGAGATTGCTTCAATGCCATCTGATTTTCCGGGGGGAGCCTTGGTGTATCCTTTTGTTTTTCCAAGAAAGCAACAAAAGTGAAAGGAATAGAAGTAGATTTTCTACTGATCCTGCCTGCTCTCATCAAAATCTGTAAGGATATATGTTCTTGGGAGATGTAGACTGCTCATTAGACAATGCCAAGTGTGAATCTTGAGATCTGTTTGAAGAGGAGGAAAAGGGCTGCCAGGTTGCTCAGGTATAGTCAGTGATGTCTCTGGATTAAATATAGAATTCACAGGGAGGAAATACACTCATTTCATGAGATGGTCGATTTGGAAGCGGGAAGAGGTCTCTGAGTTCCTTTTCCTTTAATGCTTTCTCTTTCAACTTTTTTCCCCTCGAGTATTGTTTTATACTAGTCTGAATGAAAAACGTCCCTCGGCTCTAGAGAAATACTCGCCCCAGATATGAACCTTGCAGTTTAAAACTACCTCTAGCTTTTTATAGCATTTATTTTTTAATTTAAAAAAATCTAAAAAAAAAACCACGCCAGACAACAAGCAGGTAATTCTTCAAAGCCCAAACTGACAAACTCATTACTGAGCCTATTAAAAGGAAGGAAAATGCCCTTTTGTGTGGATGCTCAATTCTTCTAGGCTGTGTTGGACTCAATTTGGTTTTGCCACTAGCCATTTCAGTGCTCTTTTATATTTTTCCAAGAAACAAGTCTGAAATTATGAACAGTCTAGTGATATGGGACAACGTGCCTTCTGGGAGGCTCTAGTCCTCCCCAGGTTCCCATGGGCTTTACTAGACAGCTCGTGAAATTGGAGGATATTATCTAGGTGACTTAGTTTTAAGTTCTACCTTACTTCGCTGTAAGGTTCTACTCAGTCACCAGTGTGCGGTGAGCACGGATAGATGGCCTCAAAATCTATAAAGGTAAGAAATACATCTTCTAGGTAATAACCGCAGAACATGCAATAAAGTTTGGGACCACTGGAACCCTCTGAGGAAAGAAAGATGAAGTTCAGCATCAGCAAAGATGTCGGAATCTGCTCTCACCGTAGCTTTGTTTCTGTTTGCTGCTTGTTTTTTTGGATGGACGCGCTCATCTGGGTAGCTGGGTCCTTCAGCAAGGCAGTTTTGCCTAAGAGAGGCAGAATGAAGGAAATGTGGGTAGCAAATCATAATCTTGCGAGACAAGGGTGCAGACTGCCTAAAAAAGCTGTGGTGTTTGGGAAGTATTTCTGTTGCTCTTCTAAGTTTTCAAATTACATCAAAGGATTCTCATATTATTGTTAATTTAATAAGCAGGAATAGTTTGTCCTACTACTGCCCATTCCCTGAAAAAGGAAATTTAGAAATTAGCCTTTAAGGGGCTAATTTCCCAATAAACTTTGAAGGTACTTCTTAGTCTAAAGTGACTTTCCCGTAAGAGAAAATGCCGCAACTGTGGGTTCGTTGGCCTATATAAGGCCCCTTTCGCTTGCAAAGTCAAGGATCTTTGCTAGAAAACAATTCAGCAGAATTCTTGTAGAAAGATCTGTAGGTGTCATGATGTCAGCCAGAGCCTGGAATGCTACTCAGTGCAGTTCTTCCCAGCTTGGTTTATGATGTGTGTAAGCATCCTACATTTGAGAAGAAAACATCTCTCTTCCCTTACTCCTTTAAATCTGCTTTCTTTACAGAGATAGTAACGCTAGCTCTCTGCACTTCTTCAGGAAAACCCAAAACATTAGAAGAAATATATGTCTTTTTGGCTAGACATTTTCCTTTGGAAAGAGAGAGAGAACAGTTAGGCCCAGGTCAGAAACCCCCGTTGCTTGCTCAAATCTCCTAACATGGGCGCTCTCTGGATCGGATGTGGCTTGTGAGCAAAGTCCATACATCAGCTTGGCAACCAAACACAACCCTACAGAAGATCAACACCAAAGCAAACAGGACCCAGTGGGGGACATTCCCACCACTGCCTCCCTGGTACATGCAACGCACGCAGGTTTGTGCCAGATGTCCAACGCCCCTTCCCCTCCCAGGGGATCAGGTTTGCTATGCCCTGGAGAGAGGTGGACCTCTCCAGATCTGCTGAGCAGATCGCACGCTGGAGGGTTTCTAACAGGAGGGAGGGTTTATACGTCCAGACAGTAACTAGAATATTGCAAATCGCGTCTCACATTAGCTCTAGCTGTGAGTGCCTGAGGCCACCAGGCTTTAGGAGAAGTAACTGGACTGATGAGTATACGTAGTCTCTTATGTGCCTACATTTTCAGTCATATCTAAAGATTGATAGTGAATTTGACCAGCTGGTATGTTGACCGAGAATGTACTGTTTAATGCAAAATTCTAACAACTGCCTTTCAACCTGGTTTTGGAGAATTAGTGGGTAAATTACCTGATCTAAAGAAATGTCACCCACATTAGGAACTGTGAACTAATTATTGCTTTCTGATATTCTGCTCTTACTTGTTTTGCCTTTTTATCCTGATTGTTTGCTTTCCTGGGACTGATTTGCTTTTTTGATGCAATGCCATGTGATCTGCTGATTAATTTTTGTGAGCAATCATAAACTCCAACCTATGGCTGACTCGGTATATTTTTATGCTACACTCCATAAACATTCATTCATTTCTTATGATTACTGTGTGGAAACAGACTTTTACAGGCTAATAAACTTGGATTTGAACTGGATGAAGAGTTTCCTGGTGTCACTTCTTTCCTCTTTTTAAGAAAAAAAAAAACAAAAATGGAGACATGAAGGTGCAGACCTTGACTTGATTTAACCAGGTCTCTGTAGCTGTCTCCACAGGTGCTATCAGTAGTAAACTTGGAAGTGCCAATAGCAAAACCTTATTTCTGAGTTGATTTCATTGACAGTGAGAAACACACCTTGTTTAAAATAAAACAAACTTTCAGGGTTTAGGGCTGGGAGAGAGGGGGAAGGGAAATCAGGGGTTTTCTTTAATTGGTTACTCTGGTGGCTTCTCTCCTGTAGTCCTGCTTCCTTAAACATGCTGACATGCACAGAGCAGCTTCCAGCTGAGACCAATTAAGCAGAGCATTTGCCTCCAGTATGGCTTACTTGCTCTAGCCAGGCGATGCTCGTGGCAGTCTGTTTGTCGGAGCAGGGGACGGCCGGAGCACGCGCAGGCAGGTGACCTCTAAGCTGACAGAGGTCTGGGGCCAGCATCCTCCCATGCTCCTGGAATCCGATGGTCCCTGACCTGCGATGCATGGCAAAAGTCTGGTCAGAAATGGCTCTGTGTGTAGTAGAGGTATTTTCTCTCTTAGATGGCTAATTCAAACACAAGCATCTTGGAAGTGCTGATAGTAAGTGTAGTAAGCAGAAGATATATGAATTCTCGTGTCATAGCTGTTTAAAGCATCTCAATAGGCAAGCAAGCTGGCAGTAATTGGTAACCCTTTAAACGGTCTCCTCCAGGAGACTGTTGGGATGGAATAGCATTTCTGCAGGGAGAGGCAGCAAGGCTAGAAATAGGTTGGCCTGATGCCTGCACACAACTACGTGTAGTCCTCTGATGCAAAGAAGTCAGCGTACTTTCCATATGTCAATCTCATGCATGTCACACACGTTATGCATAAAAATTGTATTTTTCAGACCACTGGAGGCCCAGGGCACACACGTGATCATAATCTCATCACAGCACATACAGGAATTTGAGTGCAGAAGGAGGTCTAATGCTTTGGCAACTTTCAGGCCTTGAACACAAGCAGTGAGATCAAGTATCACTGAACTGTGCAGCTGGACTAGACAGGACCCAGCCTCCACGGGCACTGAACCGGCCAGAGTGGCAGCTGCCCAAGCCAGGGATCTGCGGGGGTACCGCTCTGGCTCCTGCCTTTCACTTCCTCATTCTGAAAAGAGTGACTTTTATAAGACGGGGATGATCCCGAGGCATTCTCTCCACAAAGATGGAGCATGAGCAGGATTATTAGCTGGCCTGTTTTTTTCCTGTTGTGACCCAGCATGTCGTACTCCAATAGCATAAGCTGGAATCGCAGCAGCTGAAAGGAGAGAAGCCAGAGAAAACGGCAGCTCCCCAAGCCAGGCAGAGGAAAAAGCTCACTTGCTCACCCTTTCTCTCACTGCCTTTTCCCCTGTATTTCCATCCTTCAACTCCTCCCTTCCCTAAAGGAAGGCAGCTGTGGCAGCAGTGGTGGCTCCTGCTGCTGGGTCCCAGCTGCCTGGGTTGTGTCCCGGGAAGGCGGTGGGGCTGCGGCTGCACAGAGGCCTGAGCACCTGCAAGGTAGGTAGGTCACTTGGGGTGCGGAGTGATGCCCCAGCAAGTGTTGAGGGTGGGAAGGTAGCCTTGCTCTGGGCTTGCTGCTCTTCTGCCTGGAAACCAGCAGTTTCCGTGGGGAAATGGTGGGGGATGTTGGCCTGAAGCAGTCAATGCTGAACTTTTCACATCCCCAGCGTAGGCAAGGGCAGGAAGCCAGTGCAGATTGCAATGGTACCAGTGTATAGGTAGGCTATTTCTGCCCTAAAATGCTTGTGCTGACCACATCTAGGGGGACTTCTAGGGGACAGAGAGTAAAATGTGCTTGATCCGTCACTGGCACGTCCTAAACTTTCCCCTGCCAGAGTTGAAGGTTCTGCAGAAGAGGTTAAAATAAGCCAGGTCCTAGCTAGTTTTCTCCCTAATTATTTTCTTGGAAGCAGCTGAGTTGGTTTTGCTAGGACTTTGAATGCACACCGAGCTCAAGGCAGATGCCTCACCTGGAAGCTTTCAGCCTGCAGAGTTAAAGGTCTGAATAAAGCTACAAACCACCACAGACGGGACCTTGTAATAGGCACTTTAGGCAATGTGAACTGCAGGTGTTGCCACTGGCTTTGCTGGGAGTAAAGAAGGAAGTGAGAAGAGCATTGATTCTGCAGCGCTGCGTGGGGAGACCCAGGCCAGTTCTCCTCCAGCAAGGCTGGAGGCAGCCAAGGTGAGTTAGTGCTTTTTTGGGTAGGCATCCCCTTAGCATAAACCACCCCTTGTAGGCTGGAAATCATGGCCCCCGGGCAAGCCAAGCAGGTGGCTGTGGCTTGTGGTGCTGTGGTAGTCCTGGCCTGACACCTCCCCACTGTTGCTAACTCATGCTCCCAGGAGCAGAAGGGTGAGATGCTTTCACTGTGGTTTCTGCCTCTGGGTTGTCTGAAAAGAGCCGCCAGCTCAGCTCGTCACCATCCTGCCCTGGCATGCTATGCTACACGCGGAGGCAGGTTATATCCAGGATGGTTGCTTAAAGGAACCTCCCCAGGGGTGACGGCGATGCCCCCGCAGAGCCGTGCCAGGGCATGCCGCAGCCCCCTCCCCGCTCCCCGCCGCCGTGTTCTGATGCGATGCTCCACGCTGCCGTTCTGACACATCACCGCTCCTACCCCAGTCACTGCATTTCTCTTCTGCTTTATGTTAAAACAAGGAAGGTGTTTAAATATTTATTACTGCTAGAAACTCCAGAAGCCAAGTTTCATTTGTATAAGCGACTGGGTTTGTGGGGTTTTTTTTCCAATTGTCAGTAATAATTCATTAATTATTATCTTAAAGTTGTTGTTCTCCCTGCGATGTGTCACCTTCCCACTGACTTGGCGGCAATCTGCATGAGATGTGGGATGTACAGCACTGTGGTTCTTGCTCCTGTGGGTTGTCACTGCTCCTTCAAATATCTTCCACTTAAACAAAGTGGGTGTTGGAGTTCCGTGTGTCTGTTTTACCCAAGGGAGATTTTTTTTTTTACTTGCTCTTCCCCTAGAATATTTTTGTGTGTCTGAGTGCCTTCTACTGCCATTGCCACGCCTGCAGAACTGGGTTCTGCTCCTGCCCCTCCGCAGCTGCAGGAGGCAAAACTTCCGTGACTTTTGGCACTCAGGGATGCTGCATTTGGCCATTGCTGTGGGACGAGCGTTCCTGCTCACTCCGGTGGGTGCACCTAGCTATGCCAAGCCTCCGTGGTCCTTAACGCAGGCTCTAAGCATTGAAGTGGCATCGCTTGGAACACAGCGCCGTGTGAAAGCGATTTTGGTGGCTGTGGCAGGTTGGCATTTTTCTTCAATTGCTGTAAATGCAGAGCATTGCTGACTTTCCCTTGCTTCTGCCTGCAGACAAGGGAGGAGGCGGCTGCAGAGCAGCAGGCTGCCCCCATGGGAAATGGGAATGGGAAACTTGCACTGGCAAATGCTTCTTGTTTGCTTTTTTAGCCTAGAATGTGAAGTTTGTCTCTTGAATTCACTTTTCCCAGTGCCTTTCCCTTGAACGCTGTCATTACCACTTACGTTCTTGCCACTTCTGCTGAAGAGAACTGTCCCAAGGAGCAGAGCTGCTCCTCATCTGACCCTACCAGGGACAAGCCTGTCCCTAATGCCACCACTGCCATATTCCCACAGATTGTGCCTGAGCTGGGTACTAGAGCTACCAAAGGCCATGGAAACCAGGTGGCAGGATGCTCAAGGCTGTGCCCTGACTGGGGAGTCCAAACCTCTGCTGGGAGCTGGGGAGAAGGCAGGGAAAGAGCCGCTGGGGTCGGTGAACCTGCTTTCACCTGCAGTAACCATAGGAGCTGAGCATCCCTGGTGCAGCCCATAAGGCCATAAGGAGAAACTGCTCCTCTGGCCTGCAATGTACCAATGAGGACTGCCTCATGGGGCCACCAAATGCAGCTGGCTCACTCCCGTCTTGCTTGGGAAGGGCAGCAGCTGCTAAGCTGGGAGGTATAGGGCTGTCTTGGTCTGTACAGATAGGGCTTCTCTGCTGCTGGAGCTTGAGGCCAGGGGCACCTCCAGGCAGGGGAGCAGAGGCAGAAAGCAATACCCATGTGGGCATATGCTGATGCACACACTTACAGGTACGCCTGCAGCCTCTTCTGTGCCCGCATCCCAGCCAGTCTGAGCACACCAGGCACAGCCCAAAGACCATCTCTGCTGTCAAACTTGTTGGTGCCACCATGTCCCAGAGCATTTGCACTTGCTTGTCATGTGTGTGGATGTGTGAGTGTTAACAGGCAGTGCTGGGCTGGAGATTAGGTTTGTTATTCTGACTCTGCTTTTCACATCTTAAAAGACACACCATGCAATTTGGTTCTGTTCCCACTTCTCCCATTCCTCTTCCTCCCATCCGCTTCCCCTCCTGCCCTTGCCACAGAATGGCCCTATAACCCCCATTTCCTTATGGGGAGAAAAATAGGGGAGACCAAGAACAAGTTAGACCTTGGTTAGGGCAGCTGAGCAATTCCATCAGATCTGGCCTCACTCTCCTGGGAAACCCATGCACCAATATTGCAGAAAGGCAGGGAGCTCTCTCCCCGGGGTATTTCTGCTGGCACCACCAGCTTGCTGCTGGAGCAGCTGAGACTGCACTGGGGTTAATGCAAGTGTAGCAGCAGCTGTGCTCCTAATTTTCATGGGGAAATGTAAGGTTTGGTCTCCTATCCACAGGACAGAGCTTTGCCTTTGCCACAGTAACAGCTCGTGGGAGATGCTTTCTGGGAGGCAGGGCGAGCTGCGGGAGCCGGGGTGAGCTGCCAGGACTCTGCGGGATTCTCTGCCTGGTTAATACATGGCCAGGGTTCAGCCTGAATGGCTGAGCCGCGTTGTGTGGTCACAGGAGTGATTTGCTGAGAAGGGCTAAGATGAATTGCTTTGCCTCCTGAGAGGCCCAGGAGCAAGGGGTGCCTGCGGTTTCTGCTGCCCCTTGCCACAGGCTCTGCTCCACAGCAGAGCTGCTCCCAGGAGGTTTTTAATGGCGAGCCAAGCTTTGGGTCAAGAATTTGAGTGCTGCTGGGGCATCCAGTGGAGCTGTAGTAGCAAAGGAGAGCTTCTGGTGAGGATGCTTTAGCCAGGGAAGGAGTACTGAAATGCTGCATAAAACAGACACCCCCAAGAATAAAGGCATGGCAGCTTTTAGGGGTAACCGGGTACTAAAAACCCCCGAGCGCAGACCTGACCAAATGCACGCAAGCATCACTTGCTGTGCCAGGAGGTGTGCTGTCGGTCTGGCCCTGTCCCTTCATCAGAGGAATGTGGTAGCACTGCAAGGAGAGGAAATAGGAAAGGAAAAAGCCTGACAAGTGCTGTCTGGGTTCTGTATGGAGGAGGTGAGCATAGGGCACTGGGAATGTGGCTGTGCTCTTCTGGGTGCACCTGGGCTCCTGGCCCTGCTCATGGCCCCATCTGGGCTCTTCTCTCTTGTCGCAGCCACTCTAGCTGAGCACTTGCCTCTCCTGGGCCTCTCAAGAGGTGAAGCTGCTCCTCAAAGCCCTTCCCAGCAGCTGAGGAGCCCGGCGAGGTGTAAGAGATCTGGCCATATCTCTGGGGAAGGCCCTGCAGGGACGCCCTGCTCCAGCCATGGGGCTGGCATGAGAGGCCTGCCATGTGACACCCCAACTTGCACTGGCTCTGAGGCTCTGCACTACGTGGTGCTGCTCTGGGCTCCCTGTTTCAGGCTTTGGTGACATTTTTGCTTCGTTCCTGCTCTCATGGGCACCTGTCACAACAGCTCTCAAGCCTGTGTTTACGTTGATTCTTACTTGGCCCACAGAGGTGTATGCAGCACCTAGGTAGGGCACCAGAGGAGGGATTCAGGGAGCTCCAGTGGTGTCCAAGAGGCATGGTGGGGACTCCCTGGGGCAGAGTGGACAAAGGAACTTCCACCTCTACTAGGCAACGGCGGCCTCTTTCCCCAGAGCATGCAAGGGTAGCACAAAGCTATGCAGCAATAAATGGGGGCTGCTCCTGTGTTGTGGCTGCCTCCCACTCTGGGGCCTCTCCTGCCCCATGGCCTTGACCTCCAGCTTCATTGCCCATAGATTGATTCAAATAAGTATTGCTGTCTTTGCACGGGCCACTATCACAGACCACCACCCCACTCCCGCTCTCTTCCAAGGTCCTTGGGGCACTGGCCACTGCTGTTGCTGGCAGGGCTGCAGGCAGCAGCGTGCCTGTGCCCACACATGCAGGGGAAGGGGCCACCAACCGCTCCTGGTGTTGAACCATCAGCCTATGCTAAGGAGCACAGAGGGAGAGCACATGTGGGCTGATCTGCACCAGCATTTCTTCCCTTACAGCCACCAGCCAGTTTGTAGTGAGTCGATTCAACCATGTTTCCCTTAATAATGTGGCTGTGTAATGCCCACCTTTGAAAAGGTCACGCTTACTGGAAAAGTGATTTTTATATTTGGGTGCTCCTGAATATTGCAGGGTGGACTTGCTTCTGGTTCTGCCTTCACCCAGGAGTGTCTCCACACATTTCGGATGTTGGCATCTGAACTAGGGTAGGAGTAATTTGCTGGGCTGGGGTGTCGCTCAGCAATGAGCAGCGGGTGACGGCCATGATCGAAAGGGACATTTATTTGCCTTTAGGATGGAAGGGATGTGACACCTCTTGTCAAATCCCATCTTTGCAAATTTGGGCTGTGAGGCAATGAGGCAGAGGTCATGGCAAAAGGTCAGGCAAAGCAGTGCTCTACCTACATGGGCGTTTGCCTGGATGCTGCAATGGCACAAACATGGTGTAGGATAGTAGCAAGCACGAGGACTGGCTGGTTCACCTTCCGCAGGCTGCTCCCCTTAACTCAAGTGGTTTTGCCAGTAATGGCTTACATGGTGTTTCGACATGTGCGCACTTGCTTTCACACCTTGGTAATGTTTTATACCACTAGAGTTATTCAAAAGACCAAGGGATGCTTCATGTATAGTTCTATGGTTTGATGCTGCCCCATGTGGGTTTTCACTGCTTTGGAGGCCTCTTTGAGAACTGGAGGTGTGCAACCTCTCTGACGTATAGGTAGGAGTATGGATTTTTAAAATGGATTTAAAACACCTTTTTCCTTTAAATATGGAATCACGTCTGTAGTTGAGCTCTGGTGGTCAACGTGGGCTGAAGCAATGTGCACTAGAAGTGAGTATCAGCTGCGAGCCATAAGGGACTCCCATGACCTGCTCTGCTGCTGTGAACATACAGCTGAAGACAGGAGACTAAAAGGATCAGGAAAACACAGGCGAGGGAATTCTACACCCAGGGAGGTGAATTGTGCCGGGCTGCAGCCCAGCGCCTGCCCCATCCAGGGCATCAGGGTTAGGTCCCAGGTCTCATTCCTACCTCTCCCAATGTCTGTGGCCACCCTGTGAGGCTGCAGCATGCATGCAAGCCCTTCCCCTGCCCTTTCTTTCTCCAGCCCTGCCTGTGCTGCTGAAAGCTGTTCTTTTTCAGTATTCATGGAAAAACCAAGCCTGCAGTTTGCAAAGACCCACTCAGCTCCTCTTTTCCCATCAGTAAACGCGTATAACCAGCACTTCGCACCATTACACCTCCTTAGAGATGCAGAAAACACATAGGTTGTTTGTTTTCACATATACCTACCTAATTGATGGGTTGAGAAAGGGGAGGCGGGAAGGGAACTTCAGCCCTATTAAACTGCTGGGAATTGCGTGCGTTAGATTCAAGTGTTTGTATTATAAATACTGTGAGGAGCTGAGGCGGTGAGCGAGCGGGCTCTGAGCATCCGGGATAAAACCTCCAGCCGATGGTGGAGCCCTTTATAAATATTTGCATTTTTCCGGATGCAGGGGATAGTTAATCCAAACTACATGCCTGGAATTTAGCTGCTGTGGCTGGTGGCAGCGTTGCCTCCACATTGGGATGGGACCTTAGGCAGCAGGGCCAGGATGTGCATTCATCCCTGCCTTGCCTGCCCGGTCCTGTTTTCCAGAGGAGCTGTTGGCAAGCTGCTCCCTGGATGCAAATACTCACAATCTTTGCAGGTGGATTTTTAAATCTAGAATTGTAGCTCGGATTTCTTTATATGTAGCGTGTGGGGCAGATTTATATCCAGGGGTCAGAGAAGTTTGTGGCTTATGTATAGATGAGCAGAAGAAAAGAAACCTCCAACAACCACCCAGGTATTGTTTTGGGGGTTTTTATTGTTGGGGTTTTTTTTTTTCCCCACTTTATGGCTGTGCACCACACTCATGCTTACCCAGGAGAGCAGCTGAAGCAGACCCAGACAAGTGTCTGAAAAGCCATGTTCATATTTCTCAGGTAACACTGAGTTTTTGTTTCTGGAAGCGGGGCTGCATCCTGCACGGTCATGGCACCTAAGGACAAAAGTGCAGCCGTTACATAAAACGGAATCAAACAGATTCCACTCTCTTTTCCTCATTTTAGGGGGGTTGTGGTGAAATTCAGATAACCAAAACATTCTGTTGGGGCCTTTTGCTTTTATTCTGACGGACAGGCCCGACACCGTGCCAGCACTCCTAGGTTAGACATTTCTCCCTGTGCTTCTCCCCAGGCTCACTCCTTACTCGTGGGCTGCTGCCTCCTGCCTCCTGCCCCCTGCCTCCAGCTCAGGCCAGACAAGCAGTTGAGGAGAGTTGTCAGGTGGATTGGGCCGTGCTAAGTGAAGTGTGCAGGGAGGAGAGAGGAGGAAAGAAAAATACCGGGGCTGTGTGCCAGTTCTTCAGCCTCTGGTAAGGTGACAACCTCGCAAGGGCGGCAGAGCTAAACGTGGCTAAAACGGATCCTCTGGGGTGGTGACTCTCCACTTGTCATCTCCAGCACAGAGCTGAACTCAGCCTGGCTGCCTGTAAAGCCGGAGGAGCGTATGCAGGTGTTAGTGGTTACCTTTCCCCTAATGAAAAAGGAGAAAAAAAAAAAAAGGGGGGGGGGGGGGCGGGGGGAGAGCGAGAGGTCCTTTAGCGAGTTATTGCTTTATACGCCGCACCTCTGTGCACTGAGCTGAGACAGCTTCCTCTGTGCATTCAACTGAAAACAAAGAGTGAGAAGGAGAATGCAAGAGCAGGACGCAGCCTTCCCCACAGCTGGCTCTCAAACCTGGGCCTGCCTCCGCTGTCTGCCAGCGGAGCGGGGGGCACGCTGCCCTGGGTGCAGGGGGGCACCCACCACCCTGCGCTCTCCTGCCCACCCTCAGCGCCTCTGAAAGAGGAAGGGGAAAAGATGACTGGGCACAATTATTTAAAAAAAGAAGAAAAAAATTATCTCCCCCCCCCCCTGCACCCCTCAAAATAATAATAATAATTTTTAAAACCCACTCAGGATCACTCGGGCACTAATTTCCGTGTGCACAAACCAGTCTAAAATGGAGAGCGTTGCAGAAGCGCGGGCTGGCGTTGCTTAGGTAAAATGGGTGCGTTATCCGCAGTAATATAGCGATCTGACTCTTTCACCTCCACTGCTCCGATTGCACAGACAATGTGCCATCCCTCGCTCCCTCCACTTTTAGCTCCCCGCCCTCCCCCCGCCGCGAATCTATGCAATTTTCCGTTAATAAAAAAAAATAAGAAAGGACCCAAGCTCTTCCTCGGAAACCTAGACATTAGCATACTTGCCCTAATACTTTAATCCCCATCATTGTTTATAATCAGCCTACACAGAAGGTTACGCACAGTGCCGCCTGATTTACAAATATATATATATATTTTGTTGTTGTTTTAATTGAAACGGCAACATTTAGGTTCCACCTTAACAGTGCACCTTAAAAGATTATCTCGGTTATTTCACAGGCACCGAGCCGGCACTAATAGTCCAAGGCAGATATTGAAAAGCAGCACAGGGCCAGGCAGATCTATTAGAAATTCCCATCCACGCGCCTCATACATATTGATTTCTGACACCAAGCAGCAGTGAAAGCCCCCGTGGGAATAATATATTTAGCAGGGTTCGCTGCGAGGAGGTCACAGAGTGCATACAGATTAGCTACAGAGGACCAAGGCACTAGTGTTGGAGCCAAATGCTAGATTTTATATCATTTTAATCTGAACTTTTATAATCCTTTTAGTTCTTCTTTCTCTGGATGGCAGAGGAAAGGCTCCTCCGCACGTATCATGCATCTTTTTTTTTTTCCTTCTTCTTTATTCCTCCTATAAATGTGCAAATGCTGCTGTAATGGGGAGGAATGTACCCTTAGCATTAGCAGGAAGAGGCACAAACAGATTTGGGGTTTATGTGTAGGTGCCTGTGCGTGCGTATATATACATTTTTAATAGATGTATCTGTGTGGTCATTTCAGCCGGAGACATCTTTACCTGTACGTTTCCTTCCATGGGGAGGGGTGGTGGGGGCATCTATAAATCTCAGGCTCCAGGTTTAATGTACAGAAATAAAGCGCGGCCCTTATGCCCTCCTTTTATTTTCACCCCAGCGCTCAATCATGGAGCAGAAGCTGCATATATGCTGCTGAGCCTTGGAAAGCAGCAACAACACCACAACCACCACCTCAGCAGTTTTAATTACCGTCCAGCATCTTGTCGGGTTGGGGCTGGGGCAGGGGCTGGGGGGAGCGCGGGCGAGGAGCCGAGGCTCAAACTCGCCTGAGCGAGGGGCAGATTCTCCCCAACCTGGCCATGGCCCCGGCGCACGCGGGGCCCTCCACGGGAGAAGCGCGGTCCTTCCCGGCCGCAAACGGAGCGTCCGCCCAAGTCTGTCCCTTGAATGCGTCTTGGTGCTGTTTGTGGAGCGCCTCTGCTTTGCTGCCGTCAAGGCACCTGTACCTCCACAGCTGGCGACCTGGGCATAGGATTTATTTCCAGGAGTGGACTGTCTGCTCCGTCCTTGATACTTAAAAGAGTCCCAGACCAGATGGACACAGGATGGGTAACGTTACTCAGCCCTTGGCTGTCCACCTGCAGTCTGTCTGCATGCGCTCAGCAGTGCAAACTCTTTGGCCGCCTCAGGGCGCTCCTGGAGGCGCTACGTGGCAACCACTGTGGGCTCCTGACAGACTTACTTACTGTTGGTCTTGTCTTTGGATGCCTCCGGAGAGCAAAGATAAATCTGCTTCTTCCTGGGTTTCAGGAGAAAGACTCATAAGCTATGAGGAAAGTACAAACCAGCAGTGCTGTGTCACTGGAGAGAACGGAGATCTTCTTTCCTTGTCCTTCAAAAGTGCAATGGTTATGAGCACTTCAGCGCCATGCTTTTGTTTTGTTCCCTGCTAAACCTTCCTGGGCATCTGCCTTGATGACCTTCCAGAGACTACTGGCTAGCACTCATCTCTGTTAACAGAAGCACCGACTTCTGTGGGTGGCTGTGCTGAGCTTGGCTTTCATCTGTGGTCCAAAACTGCAGTGGCACACATCTCCCAGCTTGCACAGGTGCACTGCCTTCAAAAAACCCATTGCATCACGTCTGTGCTTGCCAGGGGCACCCTGTCGCAAATTCTGTGGCAATGGGGTGCTCCCAGTCCCAAGGGTGCTGTGCTGCAGTTAATGCACCTACCTGTCCTAAAGACGAGCTTTACAAAAATGGCACCAGTGGTCAGGTCTGTGCAAGACCAAGACGGTTGTCTTCTGAATCCTCAGGTTGTAAACCCAGGGCTGCCTTCCCAAGGCTCTGAATAATTCTGTCACATTGGTCTAGTTCTGTGATCCTCAGAGCAAGGCCTAAGCTGAGGACAAAGCCTGTTAGACGGTATGGGGTACATCTTCCCACCTGAGCCCTAATGGGCTGCTGGTGGTGGCCACTTGCAGTTACCACCAGTATGTCCACCACCTTCTTGTGAGAGCTTTGAGGCCATTAACAGCTGCTTTGCTGTGGCGCTAGTAAAAAAAAATTAAAAGCTGTGTGTGTAATCTGAATGCTCTGTCCAGCTTTGGGTTTGAAGAAAGGGGTAAAAATTGGTGCCGGTTGAGAAATATCAATGGAAGTTTCCACAAGAAATATAGATGGTTCTTGTGGATTATGAGAGCAGTCACAGAGGAGGTCAGTGAGATGATTTATGGTTCTATTGACCAGCTGCATTCAGCCACTTGTCTCTGGTTTTGGGCAATCAACAGCCAGCCCTGGCCTCTCCCTCCAGAGGACAAAGAAGCCCCTGGCAGGAGAGATGTATGTAAGCTGGGTCATGTCGGAGTGGCTTTGGTTTCTTGCCTTCTGCTTTGTACTCTTGGCAGCACGAGCAGGTCTTCACCGTGACAGACAAACTGTTTTTCCATCTCTTGCTGCTGCTACTTAGTTTGTGATGCAAAAAGGCTCTGGTATTTCCATTGCAGATTTAATAAGATAAGAGCCCAGAGTGCCACTGTGGCAGGGCACTAGTCACACGGCCTCTCGAGCTGGCAAACACAAACGGCTGGCAAAGCCTTCAGGAGGCAACCAAATAAACCAACCTTCCAGAAAAAAAGCCAATGGCAAATGTCACAAGACTGGAGTTCTTTTTAAATCAATGTGGCTTGTGATGTTGCTCCATGTACATGCTACATCTGTGCCATGGTATGAGGAGATACCTGTTCAGACAGAAAGAGGGCTGATGATCAGTTTGTTAACGATAATATTGTAGGTGTCTCATTGCTGCTCCTGCCTCAACAAAACCCACTTCTGACCAATGTCAGTGCATGTATTCATGCTTCTTACAGTCAGCTTCAATGACCGCAACTGCATCTGAACTGCTAGGCCTGCTCTAGAAGACATGAAATGTGGTCACCATTCAGTCTTCATGTGTTTTCCAAACCTGATGTCTGCTCTGTAGTATTCTAAAATGGAATGAAGCAGCCAAAGGTTTCTGTGCTTGTTAAGGGCTGAGCTGTGATGGAAGCAACAAACCTGTTTGGTTTGAATCCCTCAGCCAGCATTGGATCTTTCATGATGCTTTGCATTTTAATTAAGAATGGCCTCTTTAAATGGTGACAGTAACAAAGAGGTCTCCATCAGATTCAACCTTCTGTACCATAGAATCATAGAATGTTAGGGGTTGGAAGGGACCTCTGGAGATCATCGAGTCCGAACCCCCTGCCAGAGCAGGACCATAGAATCTAGGGCAGGTTACACAGGAATGCATCCAGATGGGTCTTGAATGTCTCCAGAGATGGAGTCTCCACAACCTCTGTGGGGAGCCCACACCAGTGCTCTGTAACCCTCACAGTAAAGAAGTTCCTCCTCAT
>JAVSBS010012831.1:48114-70227 GCA_033124195.1 Coracias cyanogaster | reverse complement strand
AACCATGTTCTGAAGTGCCACATCTACATGGTTTTTTAACACCTCCAGGGATGATGCCTCCACCACTTCCCTGGGCAGCCTGCTCCAGTGCTTGACCACTGTTTCAGTAAAGATATTTTTCCTTATATCACCAGCCCAAGCTTTCTATTGATTCCTCCCACATTGTTTGTAACTTGTCTTTCTTTCCCAGTTGCGGCACACTGAGCCCCGCGTGCTGGGTGCAGCAGAGGCAGCTCCACATGTTTCCTGCTTTGCTTGACCTCATGTGGCCCCTCGGGGCCTCCTCATTTCTCTGTTTCCTGTCCTGACAGCTGTGAGATCTTGATAACAGGCTCTGGAAAGAGCCACTAGTAGCAACAGCTTCTAGGGGAGAGAAGGGGGTGTTCGTGCTGGTGATGGAGTTGGGGGTGAATTTAAATATAAAGTGATCAGGGTTTGCTGCTGAGACTTTTGCTTGAGAAAAGCCTTTGCTTCCAGCCTGGTCCCTGGCAAGCTCAGCCTCACCTTCCCAGAGCAACAAAGGAATGGGTTTGTAAGGAGACATGGGTGCGAATGAGGCTGCAGGGGACCCACAACATTGCTCTGTGTCAGCTGAGGGAGGCTGTAGGCATGTCTTGGGTTGTGCAAGGGTGTGCTGAAAGCCAAGTGAGTCTGTTGTGCTCTCGGACCCTCCCTCTGCAGAGCTCTGCATGGACATCCCTCCTGCTGCTGTGCTTTTTGGGTGAAGGTAGGAAGTTGAGCGGCTCAGTTCAGGAGAGAGAAAGCTGCATGCTACATGTGACTGTTTCTGCATCTGTATGGGTATGTGCATGCATCAGTGATGGCAGAGTGACAGGAATTCCTCAGGCCCACCGCTTCCTAAACTGGCCCCAAATATCCTGCCTTGGCCCAGGTTCTACCCACTGCCACATCAGCTTGGAGACCATGGGAAAGGGTCGCGTCTTGTGTTGGAAAGGGAATGGCAGGAGATCCCTTCACAGGCAAGGGTCCCAGATGGCAAGGAGAACCACCTACCTTCAGGAATATCTTTGTCTTGCCAATCTGCCAGTCATCATCCTTCCCAAGCACAGCTTCAGCAATGCGCTGACATGTCCCACGCAGGTCACCCTTGTAGGAGAGAAGATGCGATTCAGCAGGACCAGCCTCATCCATCACTCTGCCTAAACACAGTGGAGACCTTTTCTGGTCCTAGTTCCATCAGTTGTCTGCTAACGAGGTTCCCAGGGCTTTTTTCCCCCCACATTTAAGATGAGCGAGAGGGACAGGTTGAATATGGCTACCTGTCCCTGTCAGCCCTGTAAGCATTTTTTCTTCACTTGGAAAGCCCAAAGCACCACTCTAATATCTGGGGATCAAATGCTGCAGAACTGCTTTTGGAGATGATGCACAGCCCATAAATATCTCTGGAGAATCCAGCAGAAAGGAACCCGTTACCTGTGGAAGAAGAAGCTTACCTGCTTGTATGCTGGCTTTACCCCAGGCATGAGCACCCGGTACCGGTCCACGAACTCCACAAATGTGTAGCGGATTGGATAGCCAGCTCGGCGGATCCGGATGGTCTCCATCATCCCTGAGTATCTCAGCTGACGGACGCACAGCTCCCGGTCAAACAGCTGGGGAGGTTACAAGATACAGTGGTTTGATTGCATGTCTTGGCCTGGATTGGCCATAAGAGAGTAGGGACTCTGAAGATGTGCAGGGCAAGTAAGTCAGGCATCCACCCAAATCCTTCACTTGGTCGGCCTATGGTTGTAGGACTGTTGGCTGTCATGGGCCTGATCCTATGAACTGCTGAGTAGGTTTGACTCACTCCATTTCTTTAATTCCTGTGCTTGCAAGACTGGATATGTCCTCCACATTACACAAAGGGCTGAGAGAACTGGAGAGCACAATGCAACAGTGAACATCACCTTGGTGAAATGGGCAGTGATGCTGCACCTACAAGGGTCAGACTATACAGTCACCCTTGCAGTGACCACTCATGGTCATTAACTTGTGACAATTGCTCTGAGCTTTACCAGCATGATCACAGCACTCCTGTATGGGCTGGGAAGTACCATTTTACAGGCAGAGGAAGCATAAGACCGTATCAGTGAAGGCTCAGGTACTCAAAGGTCTTACAGTGCCTACAACAGTTGATCTTAGGGTAGGTGATCCCCTGAAGTCACTCAAAGGATGAATGAACCCTTAGTGATGCTGAGGCCCTGAGACAAGCCTGTGATCATCAAGCCACCCTGTACCCAGGAGGACATCCAAGGAGCTCAAAATGAACAGGTCAGAACCAAGACCAGCTGAGGGCTTTAGGGCAAGGACAAATCTCAAACCAGCATCCATAGTTGCACCTGATCAGCAATGGACAGTTTCAGGGCCAGACAGCAGACGTAGGTAACCCAGTCCTTGCAGATGTTTGCTAATAAACCTGGCTGCTCTCCCTTGCTTCGGGTGCCTCAGGGTGGATAATAAGCGGGGCTGCTAGATGGGCAGATCTGCTCAGCAGAGGGAGGTTGAGGAAAATCTCTGCCATGCTTTAGTGCATTGAGGAGGATCCTGGAGGCCCTGAAAAGCACTCTCTTGCAGCCTGATGTTGTCTGCTGGGAGCATCCCAGAAGTGTTCAACTCCAGTGAACTCGTCTGATCCCAGAAGAAGACAATGGATGAGCGAGGAAAAGGCAGAAAGTAGCATCATCCAGGTTTGGTCTCAAGCTGTTCCTGTCTGAAGTGGGTATCAGGGACAAGAAAGGTGCAGAGGAAAGATCTATGTGTTTCTCTGTCCCACCTCTGCCATGAAGCAGAAGGGTGAGTGGTTGTGGACATGCAAACAACCCTCCAGTGTTTGTAGGGCTAGTTCATTGCACATATGGGCAACTATGTGCTCCCAGCCCCAGGGCCTGGTGAGGCACAGGCTGCTGGAGACAGTTTCGACTTTCTGTATACGGTTTGTTGCCTAATTCATCCCACGTCTTTGTCCTGGACTAGCCACACCAACAGAGCAATGCTCCAAAACCTCAGCGTGGGATGATGTACAGACCCGGAGAACTCCAGCCAGCACCCCAATGCAAGCAATTTTTTTTGTCCCCAAAGCACATTTTAGAAGGAAGCAAAAGTTTTAAAATAACATAAAGTAACAAACAGCCAGGACTTTCCACTGACCTTTCACTTCCCACTATCCCATTTCCTATCACTATCAGTACACTTTCCTTCAAAGCCAGGGACAGAAAATGAACTCCCAGAAAATGTTCTTTCACAGTCACCCTGCGCAGCTCTGTGAACCATTATCTGGGATTTATTTTTTTTCCTTTTTATTATTAACCAAGGCCAAAAATAAATTTAGGAAGAAATCACATCTCATATCACATAGCACTACAGTCTCCAATTCTGTCTTAGCTCATCCACCCATTATTTTAATGGGAAGATTAATTTTGTTTTGTCTGCTTCTTTCAAACTAATAGCTGTTTTTCTGTCCCACAAAAAGTTTTGTAGATAAATGGGTTGGACTGAGAATTCTGGCTTCATGCTTGCAAGAGCTGATGAAATACAGTCTTCCTATGCAGGACACAAATTGCCAGACTGAATCCCAGACATCCAAATGTAAAAGCAGCTCAAAGTAAGGGCATCACCTACGTTCTTAAGGAAGGTCTTGCTTTGATCTCAGCTCAGATGATAACCTCAGAGCAGACACATTGTTAAATATTAACCCAAAATATTCCACGAACATGCTATTAGGTGCCTTTTTGTCCTCACCGAAACCAGGATAAGGGCATAGTAAACTGCTCTGAGAGACCCACCAAACCTTTCACCCTGAATCATTAGGCTCACTGAACAACAAAAATAAGTTGCAAACACTGCTTGTTTGTAACAGCTCTGAAATTCAGTATTTTCTGCTTTTTTTGCACTCACTTGAGCTTTGCTAACAAGCACTAACTTTAGATAAAGTTCTGGCTCTGGCTAGATTAACCCCTGTCAAAGTGCAAAGACATGGGCAAAACGATCCATAGAAACAAACAGATGAAATTATTATGAAATAAAGCTCTTCCTTCCTAAGCAGTATCACTGTTAAGAGTGGTGAGCAGATAACAGTGCTTGCTAACAGCACCAGGGTCCAATCCTGCAAGGTGCTGGCAATGGGATCGGGGTGTTCAGTACCCGCCTTGTCGTCTACCTTTGGCTGCAAAACCTGGGAGTCCCCTCCATGAGCAGTTTGTGGTCAGGTGATTTATAGCTGGCTCCTGCCCTTTCATTTGCTCCTTAAAGTTTGTTCCCAGAGCATTAGCTGATTTTGAAGCAACTCTCTGGGAATCAGAGGAAAATAACTCCTCTCACCTTTCCTCTGTGCTATTTTGCCTCTTTTTTTCTCTGCTTTTAGATTCGTGCTTCCTCAATTGGTGCTAAAAAAAGCAGCTGAAAGGGTCTAATGAGAGTGAAACCAAGTGACACCCCTGGGGAGCAAAGATTTTGTAGAAAACACCCAAGGGAAGTGGAATCACTTTCAGGAAACGCTCAACCCAGCCACAGGACTAAAGCCAGGGTCCTACAGCTCAGCCCAAGTCTCTGGCAGGGAGGTGCCTACCCGCTATGGAAATTCAGAGGCATTGCCTACAGGAGAAAGGGCTGCAGGGTGAGTTCCTTGGGAAGAAAGGCAGGGGCAGGAGCTCCCCGCTGCAAAAAGTTTTGGGGTGCTGTTGGGTCGCAAAACAAGTGCCTGATTTTGCCAACCCTTTGGTGACTCCCTTGCTCGCAGAACAGGCTGCAGGTTGGCTTTCTAAGCACCCAGCATCAATCCGGACTTCACTGACACCCAAGGGAGTTTTGCCGTTCGCTCCAGGGCAAAGTGACCCTGTGGGCAGTCCTGTATGAAAACCAACTAGGAGAGAAAATTAGGACTTACCATGGGCTTCTTGTACTCATTGGGCTTGATGCAGCGGACGAAAAAGGGCTGGCACACGCTGAGAGTCCTCATCAACAGCTCCAGGGACCGCTTGAACTGGCTGCTGAGCGTTGGCGAGCGCTTTCTTGTCTCCGCTCCCTGCAAAACAGCAGTGGAGTGAGCTCAGGAAATGAAAGGATAACAGAGCCTTTCCCCTCCAGCCATGTCCCGGGAACCTCCCGTGATGGTGGGGGCTGGATGAGGGAGCAGGACCAGGGGTGGCTGAGTGCTGCAGCAGAAGAGCAGAGCAGAGCCAGCAAGTTTGCGACGGCCAAACTCTGACAGCCTGCTCCATACACCTCCACTCAGGGAGGAAAAGTGCCATAATTTAATTTCTCCTGCTTAAACCTCCCTGTGTGACTGGTAATTCCATCTGCCCTATGCAGAGCCATGAGGAAGATCTGACCAGGAGAGCAAACAGCCCTTTCTGGGTCATCAAAAATCTCTGTATTGCAGCTTAGGGTGATGCATCTGCCCAGGGATGGTCCTTGGGAATTGCTTGGGCTTCTCTGTCCCTGTGCATTACGGCATGGTCATGCCAACCCCTCTGTCATGGTTCTTCATGTCAAGCTGAGTTTCTCCTGCTTCCTGGGCTGTAGGACCAGACATATAGGGTAAAAAACAAGCCAGGGGCACTTCTGCTGCAGGGTGACTCTGCAGCAGCTCCAGAAATTTCTGTAGGTCTATACTGCTCAGCCTGTACTACAGGGAAGATTCGAGTTGTGTTTTGAAAATAATATTAATTAGACTAAAGTAAGTGGCTATTCAGGGTGAATCAGGATGATGTTGAGTATTTTGCTTGGTTTAGCTCCCTTGGTTAAATGTATAATTCAATCTCCATTTCAGGGCAAGTGTTTCTAAAGCAGAATGGAGACGTTTCCCTTTATAGCCCCTTTTCCCTGCCCTGGGAGAACCTTGTTAAATCACTTCCAAACTAAATGAAGCCCTGAGCTCATTTTAGTTGTCAGTCACTATTACCTGAGCTCATCACAGAACAGCCACAGTGGTGCTGTGTGTCTTGTAGGGTCTGGTGTTCAGGGAGCCTGTGTGGGGCAGCAGGTACTGCTGGTGGGTTGGAGGAAGAGTTGGGCACCAGGATGCAACTCCCTTGAAATAAAAAATAGGGCAAACTGCGATACGACTAGTGACATGGCCTGATGGCCAGGGATTTCCCAAAGGGAGGATTACAGCAGGATTTTAATGCATTTTTCCTCCAAACATCCTCTTCTTTGCAGGTGGTCAAACCATGTGTGGAGTCACAGAGTCCCCATTTTCACTGGCCTTGCTGTTATGTTTTGCAAGGTCATGAGTTTTATTTCTACTTTTGCTAAAATCTTTACATGCGCTTCATTGTAGAGCACTAGTAACCTGTCAGGTAAAATTTCCACCCAAATAAACCCGAGGAATTTAGTAGAATCACAGAATAGTTTGGGTTGGAAGAGACTATACGCACCATCTAGTCCAACACCCTTGCCATGGGCAGGGAATTTGCACAGCTCAGGTTGGATATGATGTTGAGACAAACCCAATCAACACAAACACGAAGTCATGATGGAATTCCAACAGGAGAAAAAACAGCTCATGCACACAGCAGGAAAACCTAGCCTGCTAATGGAGAAGAGCATGGGGGGCTATCAGTGATCTCTCCCAGCAAAATCCTCCCCTGAAGGACAAACAGTTTAAAAATCTACAGTAATTAATGGACGCAGGTGCTACCTGCAGAGCACTGTAGAGTCTGGTGCTCACATTCTGTCACAGATTTAATGAGGAATGGGCTGTTTCAGCAAGAATCCTGCTTTGGATAGCTTTTATTAATGTTTTCTTATCACTTTGCTAATGATGTGCAAGCAGTCACCTCTGTGAAATGTGAAAGCAGAGCCACAGGTGTTAGAAGCAGCAACAGATGCAGAAGCAGGACTGGAAGTAGGAAGCAACTGCATGTTAGCCAGGTTTGTCAATTTGGGCTTGGCTGGGAGAGGTCATTTTTCAGCCACGGTGGTAGGAAGGGTGTAAGACTTTGAACAAGGGTCTACAAGGGAATGCATGAGTGGTTTGCTCCCAGACAGCAAGATCTGCCTCTCTAGGCTGCTGCTGCTTTGCATTTCTTCCTTGCACATATCCAGCTCCGGTAAAAAGCAGTGTTGCCACCTTCAGCCTAACACCTGAGAACTTTTCGCTGAGAGGGGTTGAAGGGAAGGGGCAGTGGCCAGAAAGCAGCTTGTCTTCCTACCAAAATTGTCAGAGTGGTCTGGGCTCCTCCTGTCAAGACTGCACCATCCCATCCACTCACAAGCTCCCTGAGCCTGACCTTTGTGCACAGACTCCTCTCAGTGCTGGGCATCAGCCACTTGGGCACTAACCAGGCTCTCAGCTACACAACGAAACCTCACGTGAGGGCTTTGCATCAGCCTCCTCCTGCAGGGAAGGGTGAAACCAGTGAAGTCATTGTGGTTCCTCCCATCTCGCCTCAACACCAGTGTGGGGAGAATCACACCTCTTCTCTTATTCCCACAAAATGGCACAAAAATATGAGTAGAGCAGCCTGCCAACACAGCCTAGCAAGGCACTGAAAATGCAGGTTTTACTGCATAAGAGGAGCATTTTTTTTAGCTCAAAACAGACCCAGTACCCAAAGCTTGAAGCAGAAAGAGCTGAACAAATTCTTCTTTTCTCCTGGCCAAACATATCTTAGCTTTCAAACTCTGAGACTGTAGCATCTTTGGGACACAGACTATCTCTTCACTGGTGTCCACACAGAGTCTAGCACACAGGAAGACATGACCTGTGTGTCAAGGGGAAGGACAAGCAGGATCCACAGGTGCTGTAGCCTGGATTGGAGCACTGAGTAATCAGCCTGTGCTCAGCATCAAAGGAAAAAATAAGCAGAAGAGAAAAAGAAGATAATTGCATGGTTTACGGAGAAGCACCATCTCAAAAGAGAAGTTCAGAAAGATGTGCAGACCAGCATGACATTCAGACATGCTTCCATGCCCCCTCTTTCTGCCACATCAAGCCAGTCTGGCTTTAGAGGCGCAGAGATGTGTGTGGCTGTTTGCAGTAATACAAAGACAAAAGCCAAGGCAGAACATCATCAGCAGGACACAAGAGAATGTTCCTCCAGCATGAGAGTTGGAGCATCAGAATGCTTCCCCACATCCGTGTGAAGCTGTAAAATCTCTAATGACCTATTCAAACTCCTTCCTTTGGTATTCTGAACACATGTAGGTATTTATGTGTCGAGAGCTGAAAAAGCAATAACCAGTTCAGCCTGTCTGCATCCTGTGGGTTCAGTGGGTTAAGGTGGACACAAAGTTATGTTAAGCAGGATGGTCTTAATACAGACCCAGAGCTCCAGCTAGGGAAATCACCAAGGTTTTTTTTCTTTGTGACATTCAAACCAAGTAAACAAAAGCAAGGAGAAAATAAAGTACAAGGAGAAATGTCACAGAGCCAGAAATTGTAGGAGTTACTCCTGTTGTCTCTCTGCACCTTCTCCTCCCACTTCAAGGAGAAGGCTTCATGGTGCACCAGGATTGCCATGCTTAGCACTAAGTGTCAGGGAGATTATGACTTCCTTCAGTGGGAATGCAGAAAGATGAATTACTTAAGGTGAGTTAGGGAAGGAGAAGTATGTACCACCAGCAATATTTTGGGGAAAGCTTCTGGACAAATGACTGTTCTCCCATCTCTTTAGGATGAGTAGTCACTAAACTGGGCCATGCCAACATGACATGCTGTTTATCAGTCTTTTTTTCTGAAGTTAGAGAAAAATTATGCTTTTTGCTTGTTATTTTGTTATATGAACTATCACTGGGGTGGCCTCCAGGTGACCAGTGAAAGTTGAGGCACCTTCACAGCAGGTTCTGCAGTGTCATATAGTGAAGAGACAGTCTCTCTCCTAAAGGCTGTGCAGTCTGGAAAGTGCTTTCAGATGCAAAGCTGACATGGGCTATGTAGCAGTGCCAAGTGTTGCTATTTTGAACTAAACCCCCATTTTATAAAACTTACTGATGTTGATATAATTAAAAAATCTTTTTTTGGCTTGGCTGTTAGACCCTTTCCTCATTGCCTAACAAATACAATCAATTATTATTCATTAGAAAACCTAGAAAACACAAGGCTGTATTACCAGAACAACTATGAAATAGAAAAAAAATTTTTAAATGTGATAAAAAATAATAGTGTTCTGTCTACCTTTTCCCTGTGTCTACCGCTGTTTTCTTCAGAGAAAAAAAGTGGCCTGGGCATTTCTGACAGATTTCACACCACAATTCTCTCCTGGATTTAATTCCACCATATCCTAACTCAGGAAGGTTTGTTTTTGTTTTTTTGGTATGTAGCATTGCTAAAACTCTAGAGCAGGGCCCAGTGAGATGTTGCAATCCAAACAGTCTGCAATCATGACAAGGAGGGGAAGGAGTCCAACTCTGGACTGAATGGCTTTGGGTCATTTTGGGTCAGATCTCCCTCACTGGAATTCCAAGTCCAAACATCCAAGACACTGCAGAGGTAGAAAGGGTTGAAATTCAGCCCCATGCAAGGATCTGATTTTTGAAAGTCAGGTCTATCTCCAACATAATCCTCTAGCTGTGGAAACATTGTTGTTGAAATGCAAGTAGAATGGCAAAGCTAATGCTGCAAAACCTTTAGCACTCGGTATGCTGCCCTAGGCCAAATATCTAGGTTTGGGAAGGTATCAGAACCAGTCAGGAGATGAGACACAACAGAAAGGACCTAAAAAAGGTGCCAAGAGCCTGTTTGGATGATCATGGTGAGGTTCAATATGAACAGTCTCTTTGAAGGCTTGGATTTGAGCTCTCCCTTGAACAAGAATTAAACCCCTCCAAGAATGATGGCATTTCCAGGCAACCCAGAAATGCAATACAAGAGTCTCTCTTCATACTTGAACCGCCAGCTTCTCACCCCAGAAAGGGCAAAACAGGGTCAGATTTGCAGCTGCATAGAGGAATAAGGTCCCACTGAAGCCAGTGGTGGCACCATGATAAACAACAGCCAAATCCCACAGATTCTTCCCATCAGAAGCTCATTAAAATTACTCATATATCAGAAAAAAAATCTCAGAACTTTGGCTCGGGCTGGTTCTGATTTTATCCAAACCAAATTCCCATCATTGCAAAGCTCTTCTGAGTTGAATCCCAGGAACAAATGACACAGTCATACACCTGTATCTATTCAACAAGCTGTAAAGATGCTTTCTGTCACACTGGTCACTTGAAATGGGTCCTCTATAGATAGTGCAGTAAGAGGAGTAAACTGACAAGAGCAAAGCACAATCCTTGCCAAGGAGAGGTGAATATACAACAGAGGAATTCATGTATTCAGTTTACCTTTGGTGTGGGTGTGGGCGACTGGCCAAATGTGCTGGATGCATAGCCACAGAGAAACTACATGAAGCACAGGTGAAAACAAAACAAAACAGAGACAGAGAAGAGCAAACAGTGAAAAGAAGGAATAACCAAAATGGGAGCCTGTCATTGTTAGTCTTGGAGGTCCAGCTGTTAAAATATCTCATAAAAAAAATGCATCAATTCTTAGATTTTTTGTCTATCCCCCTCCTGGCCTTTCCCCTTTGTCTCTATGTTCACACCCCTGAAGCTCACGGAACCACCACTGCCCAGATCTTGATTCTTGGAAACAACTCTACATCTTTTAACCTCACTCATTTTCCACCCAGTTTCAGCCATCTCCACTGCTCTCCCTCACATAACCCTGCTTTCCTGTGACCAGAGCTCTCAATACACAGTAGCAGGGAAGATTCCAGGGGGAAAAAAAAAATTCTGAAAGAAATCCCTTCCCTCCTCCCTAATTTCAATCCAACAAATCAGATGTTATCTATAGAATTGAAATTTTTGCCAAGGCAAAAGACCCCAATTTCCTATTTGTTTTTCCCTTCACCATTTTCCATCCTCTGCAGCTCATTCTACCTGTTCCTTGAGCAAGCAGTGCTGTCAGACCGTACCGGCTGATTTCTCAGGGGAACGGTGCACAATTCCCACTGAATCCATCATTTCACCTGGCAGTGCTCACAGCAATGTTCCGATTCAGCAAATGCATGCAGATAGACCTCCTCCGTGACGGGCATGCATAGATCAGGCTTCATAGCCCCACGTGCTCCAGCAATATCCAGTTCACCACACAGGTTTGGTTGCACACAAACATGAGGACTTTCAGGGACCAAACAGTTACTACATTATTCAAATATACACTCTTGACTAGCTTTCAAATTTCCCTGATCTGCGGCTTTCTCAACTTTCTGGCATATAAGAACCCCATTTGAAAGCCTGAATGTAAAGCAGATACAGACTTGCTCATCGCTGACTTGCAAAATCCTACAAACTCATCAATAAGCTCCTGAGGACCAAAGATTGGAAGCTTTTGAGCAAAGTACCTCATTATTTGATTTAGCCCTTAGCACAGCTGCCACTTGTGTCTTTTTAAGGGAAGATGTTAGATTTGCTTGACCTGGCCTGAGTGTCTCTGGAAGGTTTCTCCAAGGATTGTCTTACCAAGACTTGGGGAAGGCATGTACACTTCCAAGAAGAACCCTTGCTCCAGCTTTTTGTTGTATGTAGTCAGTTCCCATGACCAATGCTCACTTGCTCCTTCTTTTGGGGAATGTGTTTCATAGAATCATGGAATGGTTTGGGTTAGAAGAGACCTTAAAGATCATCTAGTTCCAACCCCCCTGCCACAGGCAGGGACACCACCTGCTAGACCAAGTTGCTCAAGGCTTCATCCAACCAGGCCTTGAGCAGTTCCATGGAGGTGGCATCCACGACTTCTCTGGGCAACCTCTTCCAATGCCTCACCACCCTCACAGTGAAGAATTTCTTCCTTATATGTTATCCAAATCTACCCTCTTGCAGTTTAAAACCATTACCCCTTGTCCTATCACTATAATTTTATGTGTATCAGGACAGGACTTTAATCCTATCAGCCACTTTAAAGAAAGGTGCTGCAAAGATTATTGAATTTTGGTGGAAAGCAATGGCAAAGTCATCTCAGCCCCATGTTGGATCCTGCTTATCTGAGCAGTTTTATTTGCATGGTGTTTAGGGGATGTGCTTGCCCAGTTCATACTAACACTGTGCATGATGAAGGGAGCTGGTACACAACGATTGCTCCTCTTCCATTTCCAAGCCAGTCAGGTTACAAACCTCTCATTCAAAAAAAGAAAAGCAGAGGTTGTTAAAGTATCAAAGCACAGGGACCACCAGTCAGGACAGATTCTGGAGATGTTTAATGGAACTATAAAAAAAGTAATTTTATTTCAAAAAAAGTGCTCTATGCTTTAAAAGGTCTCAGTTCTCAGGTCCTAGACAATACCCAGCTTAAAATCTCAATTTTGCAGTCATATACTTCCAGCATCTTTTAAAGACACTTGGTAGGTGTCCTCATGAAGAAGTCGGCATGACTGTGTAAACCTGGGAGCTCTATCTTATTGATGCCCCAGAGTGCATCTCTGCTCTGCTCAAACAAGCAAGAAATAATTTCCAAGGTGAGCTGCAAAGCTTGCACCGGAAATAGAAAGCAGTGAGGAACAAGCAATAAAAAGCACAGTAAATGGCAACACTGATGCTAAGGGAGTTAGCACCTAGCTCAGCAGAAGCATCCACATCTGTGGACAGAACTGAACCCACCAGGAGTGTCACGACAATTAGTGGCTTAATTGGGGCTAGGGCTAATAAACATTATCTTCTTCCTCATGAAGTCAAAAGGATATTGATTATTTGTTTCAGCAGGAGGAAAAACTGAATGGTCAAAGGTTATGAACAAGTCTTGCAGATGTGTACGTAGCCTATTTAAAGGAATTTCTTGGGAATTTAAACATTTCTTTTCCCTAGCAGGCAAAGGAATCCAGAAGTGCCTGGTACTCCTGAAAGTCCCTAAGTCCCTTGGACCATCAGTGGCAATGGTTGGCATCTGGAAATAGGACTCCAACTTCTAAAAAATCTTGGTTGCTTTGGAAAATGTTATCCCCACACCCTCTGCAGTCCCATGGCTTTGCCTAGGGAGGCTGAAGGATTTGGTCTTAGTAGGGAGATGTAGATGTTCAGCTAACTCAATAAAACATCATATATTTGTGTTATTAATGGCAAAACAGCCACTAATCTGAGCATTTAAGCTGGTATCCCAGTAGTAAACGCTCAGATGGTGTGGGAAGAGTTAAAGCAATAACTGTGCCTTTCTCCAAAGCTACACTGCACATGGTCTCATCCCACGCTGCGCATGGAGTAAGCACATACCCTCCTGGAGGACCAGGATGTAGAAAAGGGAGCTTTAAAGTTCAGATTTCAGAAGTGGTGTTCCCTTTCTCTGCTGTTGTAAAAGTAAAACATGACTGTTGGCTGGTCTCTCCCAGTGCTGCTGTGGAGCTTAAGGGCCACGAGATAGCCCCTTCGTTCTGCTCAGGTCTACAACTATTTGCTTTTCACTTCTCACTCTGTTATACAGAGACCTGGACTACTCAGCTGGAGGGCCTATCTCTTTCTCTCTCAGATTTCAACAGTCACAAACCTTATTGTTCCCATCCCTACACAATTAGGAGAGAAGCAATCACAGCACAAAAAAATATTTGATGAACTGAATGCAGTGAACTGGGGGTATGAGTGTGGAGGTACCCATGACACCACATTAATGCCTTCTGATGGTTCGCCTTCATGAACAGGTTTGAAACACTCCAAACAGAATCAAAGTAATATGATTCTTTTCAAATCTTCTGCCTTTTCCAGGAACACCCCCCATGAATAAAGGTATTCTCCCGTTTGCATTACCATTGCCACATCTGCTTGGAAGATCTGCTTGATGAATTTGTTTTTTGAGGAATGAACCAGCTGAATGATGTCTCCATGCAGCGTGTCCCTGTTTTTCTCCAAGAAACCTAGAGGAATAATAGGACAACACATAGATAGATGACACAGTGCAACATGACTACACCTTGAATATCATGTTTAGTTTTGGGCCCCTCACTCCAAGAAGGACATTGAGGGGCTGGAGTGTGTCCAGAGAAGGGCAGTGAAGCCGGTGAAGGGTCTAGAGAATGAGTCCTTTGAGAAGCAACTGAGGGGCCTGGGGTTGTTGAGCCTAGAGAAAAGGAGGCTCAGGGGAGACCTTCTCACTCTCTACAACACCCTGAAAGGAGGTTGTCGTGAGGTGGGGCTCAGTCTCTTCTCCCAAGGAACAAGCAATAGGACAAGAGGAAATGACCTGAAGTCATGCCAGGGGACTTATTTTCACTAAAAGGCTTGTCAGGCACTGGAACAGGCTGCCCAGGGCAGTGGTAGAGTCCCCATCCCTGGAGGTATTTAAAAGATGTACAGATGTAGTGCTGAGAGATCTGGTTTAGTGGTGGACTTGGCAGCACTGGATTAATGGTTGGACTTGATGATCTTAAAGGTCTTTTCCAACCTAAACAATTCTATGACCATGATTCTATGGCCGAGATGTGCCCTGCAAGCAGCCTCTGTATTGCTGGACTACTGGCTGTTCTTGGAGGATAACAGGGGTGATAAGTGGGCAGAGAAAGGGGGACCAAGAGGCACATCCTGAAACTGGGTCAAAGATCCATGTGGTGCAAAGCACTGCGATTCTGTAATGGGCACACATGAATGGAATAGCACCAATCTCTGTGGCCCATGGGCATTGCTGCAGGGCCAAGTCATTGCAGTGAGAGAAGGAGTGCACTGACACTACTATGGGCTACTACCCTGCTCTGCTCCAACGCAGCAGCAGTTCACCTTCCCACCAGCATCCCCACACACCTGCAGTGCCCCAGGGGCTGCCCCATCATACCTTTTGTTTCGTAGTAAACAATTCCAGCAAAGTGGTTAATGCCAAACTGGGTCTCATAGTTATTCTTCGGAGGAATATAGTTGGTGTTAAGCTTGTGCTGGGAATTCAGCTTGTGCAACATGGTGGCATCTGTACCCTGTGCATGCAGGAGAAGATTGGACATTTAACCTGGGCTCGTTCCATTAAAATAGTTTTCTAATCAATAGTGAATTTCTGTTTTGTCTTGGGTGACAGTGCGTAATTATTCTGAGAAGAGATGTGTTGGAAGGGATATCTCAAGTGCAGAAATCAAAGAAATGGATTAAATATCATTGGTGTGTTGTGTTATATTAAAGATAGTGCTCCAAAGGGACCATATTTGAGATTATTTTCTCTAAAACTTTGCAAAAGGCTGTTCTGGACATTCTTCCATCAGAAATGGTAAGTCGTTTTAAGCATGGTTGTGGTGGTCATGGAAGAAAATGTCACAGAGCAACAAAAACTATGAATAGGCAACCCACCGGCAAATGTGTGTTTGGGGCCAATGAGACCTCTCATAGGATGCCAGCATGCAAGTGCAAAGGGGGTAAGAACAGGAGAGTCACTGGCAGCAAGGCTGAGCCCAAAACACACCTTGGGGAACTTGCTCTCCTCATCAATGAGGGAGATGATATTCATGGGCTTGATGGCAATCATGTCCAAGGCATCCTGGTTATCAGTGAACTCGATGTGCTGCCAGTTGATGTTCTCCAGGTTGTACTCCTCCTGCTCTAGTTTGAAGACATGGCGCACGAAGAACTGCTGCAGGTTTTCATTTGCAAAGTTAATGCAAAGCTGCTCAAAACTGCAGGGGGAAGGTCAAGGAAAGGCCACTTTAGATCCACCATGGTCTATCTTTCTCCACCTATCTCCATGTTTGAAGCAATACTCTCAGACCTCATCAACCACTCAGCAAGGTTGCTGCTGGCTGACAATTTCCTTATTGGTTCAGATAATTAGTTTTTCTCCCTTAAAACAATGTTACAGCCATTATATGTGTGTAGCCTAAACCAATCAGTTAAGGATATATATTGTCTGCTATAACATAAAAGTGATTAGCTCCAATAATATCTCATATAGAAAAAGTCTTGGTCCATACCAGTCCTGTTCATCTCAGGAGAGGTGAAAGGACTGCAAGACTTTGAGCGTGGGGTGGTAAAGGAGGGTTAAAACCTGGTTCTTCTTTTACAGGCTCCATACCTGTTTACAGTGAAGTTCTCAAAGCCAAAAATGTCAAGGAGGCCAATGGATCTCCTGATACTTTTGAGTTCCTGGGAAGGAGGTCTGTAAATTGCAGCATTGATCTTCTCCACAATCCACACAAAAAGGCGCCCATAAATTCCCTACAATATCCCAAAGACAATGGTCATGGAGACAGGTTAGCAGCTCACCATGCTAGCTTGTGGCACCACTTCACTCGTGATGGCACAGGCTTCTTTAAAGCATGGCCAGCAACTGGACAGTCCCTGAGGACATGCTCACCAACATTTACGCCAGATTCTTAGCATGGTCTAAAGCTTTAAGAGCAGTTGTGCAGATCAAGGAAGATAGATATGAAAGCCTAGTTAAAACACAACTGAAAGCAAAATCCCAGATTTGGATAGTCCTAAATTTTGGATCTCTGGGCTTACTGTAAAGCCAGACAGTCCCTTCCTTGGCTTCCAAACATCTCTCTCCTCAGATCAGTGGAGACATGTTACACTGCTGGACAAGCCAAGGGCATCTCACCTGGACAAGGTGCTGACTTAAATGTTGCAGCACTGGCTCAACAGTCTGCTGATGTATTGAAGCAGCTATTGCTGCTTCAGTAATTCCAGGGTCCACGTTTTACAGTGTCATTGATCTCTTTTGTGTAAGCTACAGCAGAGCTACCCGGAGGGGAGCCTGATTCAGAGGCCCATCACCACTAGAGATGTCACTGCCTGGATATGCAGATTAGTTAGGTATCAAACCAGCTAGCTTGATCTATCAGTTCCCCACAGATAGAGTGGGGGGGTCAAGATGGCCAAAGTGTGCCACTGATGCTTGTTTTCCAACCTTAAATGGGGCTGCAAACAGCACAGCAGTGATGCACCCCCACCCCATTAACCTTCATCACCCCAAAGCCTCAGGTGATGCTCTAAGTGTTCTGATGGCTGCTGAACTGCTCTATCTCTATTCCTGTGATGTTTGGCTTTGCTGCAGACGTGCCCAAGTCCTGAAATTCACGTGTGGGTGTTCCAGGTGTTGATAGAGCTAATCTCATTGCTAATGGCTGAGGATCTAACCCTGGGGCTCAAGCTGGGATGTTTTCCTGAAGTTGAAGTAATTTCAGAATGCTGGCTCCTTCCATAGGTCACCTTTGAGTATAGACAGTCTTGAGACCAGATTGCAAATCCCCTGAAGACCAGGCTATCTAAACTCCTTTCATCTCAACTCTTTGTGCATCCCAATGAGAATATAGTTTCAAGGTCATCTGTTGACCTGAACTCACATGAGCACCAAGCAAGACACTTTTTCCCTGCAGTGGATGCTCTGGTCTCCAAAGTGGCAGATTTCTCCATCTTAGCAACAGGAGCAGAAGGGAATGCCCTAACACTTACCTTTACAAAAGCGTCCCTCACATCCAGTGCTTGTTCCATGCTGAGAGGGGTGGACACAGTTTCACCCCTGGTGATTATAGTCCGGCTGGTAAGGCAATTCATCACGTCCTGAGGATCAACCTGGCAAAACCACCACCAAACACATCTGCTGACTTTATAACACACAGCGTCCTTACTGTGACCTGGCCTACTGGCCTGAATGTGCATGGCCAGAGAGGAACAGTACAGCCTCCCACGGATGGAGATAAGTGACTTTTCTTATCCGAACAGGGCAAATATCTCAAATGATGCCATGGGCATTTTCAGAGAATGCACAATGTTTTACTACGGAAAATGTTCTTGTTAATGAGGCATGGGGAGAGAAGATGAAAATGCAAAGCCTGCAAAGCTGTATCCTACCAGCATGAAAGTAGCTTTGCATCCCCTTGTCCCCTCTTCATACTTCTGAGATCAAGTGAGTGAAATGTCCACCCCCTAAAGTACATGAAAACAGCTTGCAGACAGGTGTGGGACCAGCAGTGCCTGTGGAAATGAGATGGTGTCCCTGAGGGAGCCCTGTTACCTGCTGGGGAGGCCACTGAAGAATTCTCCAGCCACTGAATGGATGGTTTGGGTGAGGGTCATCTCACCTCACTTCAGATACACACACTACAAGTGACATCTCTGTCTCAGCTACTGTAACAAACTCTCTTTATATCAATGAAGGAAACTATTTTAGGGACTGAGCTATTTGCATGTCCTCTTTAGGATGACGTGACACCAAAATGTCTGGTTCTCTCCATGGTTGTGAAGATGAGCTTGGACACCCAGCTTAGATGGGCAGCCATCCACCTTCGTGCTGCCAGTGTGAGAAAAAGCATGGCTTATCTGGGCCTCTCCAGCCTCCTAGAGCTGGTGGTGCAAGGAAACCTTGGCTCAGATAAAGCTTTGCCACCGTACTGGGAATATGGGAACAAGCCAGAAAGGGGATGGCAGCACCACAGAGCCACTGACCTCCAGCAATGATGCCGCAGTGATTAGTGACGCTGACTGAACAACCTCGCAGGCATCCAGGTTGTCATAGGTCCGAGCTGGGGGAAGAAAGGCAGAGGGAAAGCTGTTAGTTAGGGAGGTGGTTCTGCAGAAGGTGGATGGGGGTGGTGGCCAGGCAAAAGCTGCCCATCAGAAGGGAAAGAAAAGTTCACATGGCTGCTGAAGCCCTGATGCTGGCTGCAAAGGACCTGCCCTCTGCTCTGCCAGCCACCTTAAATGACTGATGGGGTAAAAACAGTTCTAGTGTCCAAGTGCTTTAGGCTTCTGTCTTCCAAACAGGCTTTTAAATCACTGTGTCATTTCTGACAACAGGTACCTTTACAAAGGCATATCCAATCATGCAGGCACTTGTCAAACACTCCACTAGTCTCTCCTTGCAAAAACTGAGCCTACTGATTGGCCTGTGTCCATATCTACCCTCCCTGAATTCAGGAAACCTAGATGTCACTGAGCATGCTGGAGTCTGGCAGCCCTGCAGAGCAGGCAGTGGACTTATTCTTCCTTTCTTGTCCTTACACGCCACAGTAATCACCTGAGTCTCTGGCATAGCACCATGGCAGGTGGTCTGGATACAGCCCTCTGGCCCTAAGCTTGGCTTCCTCTCACCTTGAGAATAAGGAGTAGAAGTGCTGTGCTGGACCACATCTCTGAATTTTGTCCTTTTACCTTCGTACTGCAGGTTCCCCATGTGCAGGATGGCAGCCAGCAGCTTGGAGATCTCCCAGTTCTCCGTGTCAGTGAACATTAGGACCTTCATTGCAGAGCGGATGTTGGCATACTCCTTGCTGTCATCTCTGCCATCGCAGGTTGTGCAGTTACCCTGGGGAGGTGAAGAGGTTGCACAGTGCATGGGGTGAAGCAGAAAGCATCTGATGGAACTCTAAGCTAGCCAGGGCTTCCCCCGAAATCACCAGACATTTTAAGAGATAAATATCCAAAAGATGATGTTGAACCTGTGGATCTGGCTCTGCCCTTTGGTGTAGACCATGATTTGATGCTCAGCTTTGTCCCACCAGCTACCCTGTGTCTCTGAAATCAGCAGAGGAGAGAAAGCTCCCTGAGGTGGGGATATGGACCAGGAAGGAAACATGCTGAAAGCTCCCACAGATCCAGTTAGAAAGCTGGGTCCTAGCCTTGCTGATGATGGGCCAGCCTTAATTACACCTGCTTCTACCAGCTCCTCTGGATTGCAACAGCAGTATATAGAGAGTAGGGCTGGAGATTGCTGGCTCTGTCAGACACGTGGAGCAGAGACTTCTCAGCTCTGTAGGCTGCTGAGAATGCACCATCTAGGCATGTTCTCCTTGTCAATCACTGCTGCAAGACCACCAGGTTGTATCTAATACCCTGGCTATTTCCAGACAAGTGGCCTGGGCATCAAACACCAAAACCAACCAAGTATATGTCCTGCTCCACAGGAAGAGTGAAAATAACTTGGTCTATACATAGGGGTTAAGAGTTTGTACCAAGAATTTGAGGCTTGCAGTGGTGGGACAAAGAAGCCCCACAAACCCTGTGGCTAAGACTCATAAAGTCATAACCAGTAAAGCAGCTGTTGGGCTGTGGAGGAAGCCACCTCCCTCTTCTCTCTCCCTTGCTAAGAAGCTCTCAACACATCACCCCACCAAACCTCACCATCGCAAGGTAGTTGTAGTCTGTAGCTTTCCCAAGACCCAGCTTCTTCTTCTGCTCCATTGTCATTCCTCTCAGCATACAGTAAAACACATGGTAATTCCTCTCATCCTGGGCCTGCAGTAGAAGGGCAAGTGTTAGCTCTGTGAGGAGCATGGCACCATGATGGGCGATTGACTGAGAGCCAGCTCCCATGCCTTGCAGATGTATCACCTTACCTGCCTGCAGACCCGGGACTTTTCCAGCAGGTACTGCTCAATCTTCGCCCCCTCGATGGCTCCCCTTTTGTTGAAGTGGATGTCGATGTACTTCCCAAATCGGCTGGAGTTGTCATTACGGATGGTCTTTGCATTCCCGAAAGCTGTGAGGAAGAATTGCAGTGGGTTAGAGAGGACCTGATGCAGGAATTTGGTCTCATGGGCAAGAAAATCAAAAGGGGGCTGTGAGGATAAAATCAGCTCCAAAGTCTTTCCTTTAAGTTTGGCTGGCTCAATTTCATCTCAGTGTGGGGAAACCTCTCCTACGAGGACAGGCTGAGAGAGTTGGGGTTGTTCGGCCTGGAGAAGAGAAGGCTCTGAGGAGACCTTATAGCAGCCTTTCAATACTTATAGGGGGCTTACAAAAAGCTGGAGAGGGACTTTTCACAAGGACATGTAGTGATGGGATAAGGGGTAATGGTTTTAAACTAGAAGAGGGCAGATTTAGATTAGATGTAAGGAAGAAGTTCTTCACTGTGAGGGTGGTGAGACACTGGAACAGGTTGCCCTGAGAGGCTGTGGATGCCCCAACACGGGATGTATTCAAGGCCAGATTGGAAGGGGCTTTGAGAAACCTGGTCTAGTGGGAGGTGTCACTTCCCAATGGCAGGGGGTTTGGAACTAGATAACCTTCCACTCCAAACCATTCTGTGATTCCATGATTCTATGAAACAGGATATACCACAGATGACTGTCCCTCAGAAATAAGACAGGAGCATGGAGAAGGACACATGGGAATGGGGTGACCTTATCCAGGAAGAAGGGTTAGGACAGCAGGATTTTGGCAGCAACTGATGAAATACAAGAGGACTGAGCAAGGCTTGGCAGGAGGATGCTGCAGCATGTCAGATGACGCTGTGCAGGAAATGACAGAGCTGCTGGTGAGAGATTTGGTGACTGAGAGGGTAAGGAGAGAGCTCATCCTTTATGGAAATAAAGGAAGATTAAGCCAACCTCCAGCAGACTTCTCCCTGCAAACAGACTGTTTGCAAAGGTACCCATGTCCATCCTCCGTGTGGGTGTGGACCATTGGTATGAGCACCCTGGCCAGCATGCCCTGGAATTTATGCTCCAGGATTGCTGGCAGGTGACGGAGATGCATCTGACATACAGAGCCCCTCTTCCTCTCAATCCTAGCAGTGATGAAGTGCACGTTCCTTCTGCTCTACGATGCCAATGGTCAGGCAGCTCTGCAGTGCCCTGAGAGCCTCCTTGCCTCTTCATGCCATTACTGAAGGAAGCTCCAACAGAGCATGGAAGAAGAAAAGCTCAGCCAGTGACTTTCTTGTCTGCTCTGCTAACATTATGCATGGAAAGCAGTTGGGATATTCTCATTTCTGTTGATTCCTAGTGGGCTACTTGCCAAGGAAAACACTGCTCTCTGTGAATACCAGGGGAGGCAAAAATAATGTTATGCTTTAAGGAAAACACTATTTTTCTGCATAAGTGTAAATAGTCCATCTGGCATCACACTGGGGCCAGAGGGTCAGATGACCTAGTTAATTTACAGATATTCTTCTGCCATTCACTGATCTTGGAGGTAAAAGGTGGGGCTTTGCTCTTGCACTTGCTCTGGGGAGACCTTATAGCGGTCTTTCAGTACTTAAAGGGAGCTACAAGAAAGATGAAGGAAAACCTTTTAGCAGGGCTTGTTGCGAAAGGACAAGGGGTGATGATTTTAAACTAAAAGACTGGAGATTTAGACTAGATAGAAGAAAGAAATTTTTTATGCTGAGGGTGGTGATACACTGGCCCAGGTTGCCCAGGGAGGTGGTTGATGCCCCATCCCTGGAACCATTCCAGGTGAGGTTGGCCGGGGCTCTGAGCAACCTGCTCTGGTTGCAGATGTCCCTGC
>JAVSBS010012831.1:0-47483 GCA_033124195.1 Coracias cyanogaster | reverse complement strand
GCAGGTGAGGTTGGCCGGGGCTCTGAGCAACCTGCTCTGGTTGCAGATGTCCCTGCTCCCTGCAGGGGGGTTGGACTAGGTGACTTTTAAAGGTCCTTTCCAACCCAAACCATTCTATAATTCTATATTGCCAGCAGCTTTGTGTATTTACTGTTCATTTTTTAAATCCCAGACTACACAGAGAGTTAGGTAAAATTCAGGCTTGTGTTTTGAAATTTTGAAGGAAAAGGACTGATTTAAGTGGAAAAGGCATATTGTTCAATTTTAAGTAAATAAAACAATTGCAAAAATGTTCAGGTCAGCTGAAGTGTTTTGCTTTCAACAATCATTATCAAAAATACTAATGGAAAATTTTCAAATTTTCCCAAATCAGACAATATTAGTCTTGTGAAAAATAAATTCAGATGGAAATGAACTATGTTGTTTAACATATGTTTACATCACCAATTTTGATATTTTTGATTTAAATTTATTTAAAACTCAAAATGCAACAAAAGTGACTTACATTTGGCCATATTTTGTGTTTCCTGGATCTGATTAATTTTTTTTACACCAAAAAAAAAGCCTCTGAGATCTGAGATCTCACCTTCCAAAATGGGATTTGCCTCCAGGACCTGTTGCTCAATCCAGGAGTGCTGACCGCTGATTGCCGCCAGGAACTGTAGAATCAGTTTGGTGCTTTCTGTCTTCCCTGCTCCAGATTCACCGCTGCAAAGACAACAGGAATGAAGGTCAGTGAAAGCCCTACTGCATCCATTCCAGTGTCCCTCTCTCTGTCTCTGTGCCTCTTCTGTTAGCACAGGTAGGATGAGGCCACTAAGGATGGGTTTCCAGCATGCCAAGCACACGTTGTAGGAACAAATGGTAGGACACAGTACCAGGCAGCTTCCACCCAAGATCCAGATTTGCCTTACAGTATATTTGGCCCAAGCTGTTGCTTGGGTTTGGGTCTCTCCAGCAAATACCATCATTTTATCAGCACTAAGAAGATAATGAAGCACTTTCAGATATGATCACCAGATCATGAGCTTGTGGTCCAGGGGCTAGCTGGTCCCATAGGGAATCTTCATCACCTGTCTCCAGCTGCCAAAATGCACTAGAAAGCAGACTGTGAAACACTGCTTTTTAGTGACAGATACTTTCAGAGGTCCCCTAGGCCTGTCCTACCAATGTGCAGGTAGGATGGGGCAGGAAACAAGATTTATTCCTCAAAGCTTTCTCTCCACTGCAACATAACTTCTGTTATCCTGGTGATAGTACAAGAAAGGGCTGGGCAGAAATCCCTTGCTGTGAATCTATGGCCTGTCGGATATATGGGGTAGCCAATGTAAGTGGTTGAAATGGACCTTCCTGATGTTCAGTAAGCAGCCCTGGCTCCATGGCCAAATTGCCTCACTTCTCAGGGTTGGCTGGCCACTGACACACTGCATCACGCCTGGCCTTGACTCTCCTCTGGAGCCCACGTGTTGATTTTTTAGCCCTGCAAATAATAATTACTGCATGGCCTTTTCAGTCCCACGTATCTGAAAGATCATCCCATGAGATGCTCCAGAATGATGTTTTTATGCAATGAAACCTATGGCAAGTGTGCCTTGGAGAAAGGTGGCACCCTGAAAGCACAAAGACTATATGAGGGTTCAAAACTTGACAAAATAGCATTGGAGGGCTGAGGGAACCAAATCTGGTTTCTACCACTATTTTGGACAGATACTGGAGTGAACTATACACATAATTATCAACCATGTTGCAGGTGCTCAGTATCTGTTCTCAGGTTATGGTCCATTTGGGAATTCACCAACTCACCTTATGATACAACATTGGTCCTTGTTGTTGCGCTGCATGTTGAAGTAGCAGTTGTCAGCAATTGCAAAGATGTGTGGTGGCATCTCTCCGATCTTTTTGTTGGTGTACAGGCGTATCTGGTCAGGTGAGTAGATGGGTAGGAGCTGGTAGGGGTTTACTGCCACCAGTATTGAACCAGTGTATGTCTGGAGGAGAAGCACATGAAGGTTTATGGGGACAGTGAGATGTAGATGAGAAGCTTTGGCAGCTTGGATGGAGTGTGGAGGCCAGAAAAATCAAGGCTTTTCAAAAGCTGGATGAAAAATGATGTTCAAGTCAGAGATGCTTTCAAGGTGAAGCCTGGAGCAAAACCGGAACAGAAGTCCCAAACTATCTAAATCAGTTCATACTCAGCCTTGCACATGCACAGCATGGATTCAAGCTTTAATTGCTACTTTGGATGCTCCTCACAGAGTTTCAAGTCAAGCTCACATTTGCAAAAATGCCACCAGAGCCAGCATGTATCCATACATACCTATTGCATTGCACAAATTATGAGAAACTAGAGATGAAAAAACCTGAAGACCATTCCCATATCTCAAAGCAGGACCAGCTGGATCCAAACCATTGCTTACAGATGTCTGTCTACCCTGTTTTTATAGATCCACAACAGAGTTGCTAAGCATCCCTCTGCAATGCATTCTTCTCTGCCATCTCTACCTCTCCATGTTGCAGTTTAAACCTTGTCCTGTGCACATGGATATGGCCCACAAAGTCCTGACATACCCCTTCTCAGCTATTTCTGACGTTTTGGAAGTGGCCTTTGGTCCATCCCTTGCTCTCCGTGGCACTTGAATGAGCAAAGCTGTCCCGGGCGTTGGGCACCAAACCTCTCTGTGGTGTCTTCCTTCATTTCTGCCCTTCTAGGAGCTGTTTCTCTCACGCCTCTCACCAAAGGACTAATGACTTTTGTCATCTTTCCCAGATGCAGCTCTGAGGTTAGGAGGTTTGGCCACATCCCAAGCTCAAGGTAGAGAATAAGAACCTCCTTCCCCTACTCCAGCTGTCTACAAGTTAAGTGTCTAGAGCAAGCGAGTCAATGGGGCTCCATCTCAGGCTAATATGAAGGGGCGTGACATGAAGGCTACTTTCACTCCACAACTTCAAAGAAGTCAAGTTGCCTTCTCTAGGTTATCTTCTGGCAACTGAAGTTACAAGATTAATCTCACCGTTCTTACTGGTGGGACCAGTGAAAGTGCTGCATGTAGTCTTCTCAGGAAAAAAAAGTAATCATTTCAACATAAAAATAATCCTTATGGATCTTTATCTGTGGGGCCTAAAACCATCATGGCACAAAGCAGCAAAGTGGCACAGACAAGGATGCTTGTGAACTGAGAAGAAGCCCCAGATCGAGTTTCTCCCATCAAACCCAGTATCCCCCAATTGTGATGGAAAGGGCTTAAGTGCAGTGAGATGATAATTTGCTTGCCATCATCTACACACTTCCCACCAGATCAGGCTTCCTGAAAGAAAGCCAGTAGGTGGCATTTGTGTCCTACAGCAGGGATGCTGAAAGCCCTTGGGGACTCCTCACTTTCTAGCCTCATGGCCAACACCAGAGAGCAGTTTTCTGTTCAGTCCCAGGTGAGGTTTGATTTCACAGTAGCAACTGAGAAAGGATACGATAGTCTTCCCTGTAACAGGGGGCTGTGTGCCAGTAAAGCAAAAGAAGTTCTTTAAATTCAAGGACAAAGTTGTCACAAATCCAAGGGGTAGAAATTAGCTGTGAAATCATATAGACTGGATGTTAGACGAAGGCAGCTTTGAAATAAGGGACCAGAGAAGTCCCAGAGCAGCCTTCCACAGGGACAGAGCAGGTAAGCTTAGTGCTCAGAGAAGGAGCAAGCTCCATTTCTGAATGGGATTATGTCACCATGATGCTCAGTGAACCCCAAGTCTCCTTCCAGTTCTGGATGAGATACTCAGAAGACTCTTCATAATTTATTAGCAGGTTAATTTTAGGGAAATTTCTAATCTTTCTTTTCAAAAAGACTGGTTATTTGCAGAAGTCCCTGTGTTTCAGCCATGCTGGTCTGCCCTGCCTCGAATGCAGCCAGCAAGACTTTTAAAGGAGTTAACCATTAGTTGCAGGAATGTTTTCTGGATGTTCTCACTGACCCTTCCCTTGTGATCCACAAAACATGTTGTCAGCATGAACTCTTGTACTGTTGCTTGTTTTTGTCAGCCTTTCCTAGTTGATAAATACTCACAATTTGCCCAGCTCTCACGGAATGCAAAACTTTGTCCGCTTTGCTGATGAGGGGCCAAAGGACACCTCCAAGGATATATTATCTCTCTGCTTTCTATTGGTGAGTGAGGGCAAAGCCCTCCTGCCTTGAGAAAATAAAGCTTTAATGGATACGTAGGGGCTCTGCCATAGCTGACCACAGGAACCGTATCTCAGTGCAAATTCATTACTGCCTGCATGACCTACATTTTAATTAGCCCCAAACAAATCCTTTCTGAGCCTGCTTCCCACTACCCAGAACACCATGGCTGACTTCATCTGGATTTTTATGGGGTTAAAGCTCTACCAAATATTACTGCATTTTGGCAACCTTAGAGAGCAGCAGCAGGCATTGCTTTCATCTCCAGATAAAGAGATTTAACCTTCAAGGTGAGGTCAATACTGAGAAGCGCTTATAGCTTTAACCACATCCACAGGTTGGGGACTTTCCAGCTCTGGGAAGGTATCACAACTTCGCCACGGGAGTCAAGCTTGGCAGCAAAGGGGATGATGCTCTCAGTGCATTTGTGAAGCAGCAGCCATGGTGGTGCAAAGTAAATGAGAATGCCACAAATGGTGAACAGAAACCAGTGATCCAGTGGAAGGCATGACAGCGACTGCAAATGACAGTGCCAAGAGTCATACTTACCCTCCCGCCGCAGTTTGTCTTATGAGGGAGAAGAAAAAGGAAAATTATATTTTATTAGAGCAGAATTACACCCTCCACAAAGCTAAGAGATGAGGAAACAAGAGGGACCAAAGTCCAATTGGAAAAGTCACCCTTTACTCAGCAGACTCAGAAATCCTTTCAAACAGCGAAGGTAATGTCACACTGAGCTTCACCAGCTTTAAGACAGAGCAAATTATACCCCTGTAGAAACACCCCAGGGGACTGGGTACCCCTTACGCCCATGGCATCCACACTGTACCTTGGCTTTGCAAAACTGCCACCAATATTTACCACATTCAACACAAATCTACTCCTCCTAGTGCCACCACTTTTAAAAGATGAGATCCAAAGATGGGTTCCTGAGCCTCCAACAATGCATGTGTAGAAAGAGGTGGTTTACATGCCCCTCTATTAAGCTATGCGCTCTATTTTGCTTTAAGAATGTCATTCTGATTTTGAGGTTGCACTAATTGCTGCAACCGGGATCATGGGCTGGCACTCCAAAGCCATTAGTGGTGTGGAGCAATCAAAGTGCAGTAACCTGGAACCTCTGTGATGCAAATCCTGTTGTAGGATGTGGCCATCCCTTATGCAGTAGTTCTGTAGGACACATGGCTCTGTCACCATCAGACTCAAAGAACTCACAGAGAAACCACCTGGTTACTGAGTCACTTCAGCCCAAATCACCACCCACGTTTACCTGCAGCTGCCCTTTGCATTAGCCCTTATGAGTATGATGCTGCCAAACAACTCTCTGCCCAGTGCTTGTTTGTGTTCATAATCTCCCTGGAAGCATGTGAATAGCTTGGTGAGGGAGCTCAGAGGCAGAGCTTTACTGAAGGTTTCATTCATGGGCAATCTGATACTGAACACATGAAATCTTATCTGAGGACCTTTGCTCCTTTAGCGAGGCAACAGGCACTTACCTGATGACAGAGACCCCAGGAGAGGCACATGGGGACCCCTGAAAAAATACCTAGCATGACCCCAACTTTCCCAGAGAGCAAGAGAGAGCTGTAGGAATTCACCTGGTACCACTGCAGAGTGTCCACAAATTGGAGAAAAAGGGGCAATGGTCAATGGATAAATACATGTCCCCTGAATGAGCCAATGAGCTACAAATTATTGGCTATCTATACTACTGGGGTGCATTCAGGTTGCTTGAATTTAGCTATTCACATGAGTACAACGTCTAACCTTGAAGAGGGACATGCTCTGAGCTGGAGGAGGTTGGACTGTAGACCTCCAACCTGACCTTTCCTTCCAAAAGAAGCTCTTCTATGATACGCAAGCTCCAGCCAGCTCTAAAGCACTCAGCTCGTCTGACAGGCACCTATGCTTGCCCACTCGAAAGGCAGTCTTGGCTCTGTTTGCTCTATTGATATCACTGGTGACTGCCCTGGGTGCTTAGGGCACATGAAGACACCACCTCAAGTATGAATTTGGGCTGCTGACTTTTGCTAGTTTATAATTATAAATGGCTGTGGCTCCCTGAAGAGAGCTCCAGGGAGTAACTCAGTTCATCTAGCATGTGAATAATTTTCTAGTCATGCTTTTTTCTCTAAATTGACACTACAGGGGAGCTAGGCATCATGCATGAAAAGCAAGGTGTGAGTGAGAGAATAATTTGGGAGGTCGCTATTGTACTCCAAGCTTTGGGGATTTAGAGGTGCCTTTTCAGCAGCCATGTCCCCTTCTTTTATGATTAACCTCATCCCTGAAAAAAGAGATTAATATCTTCCAGAGTTGACAGCAGGGAGCTGTCAACCATAAGAACAGCCTGTGTAACAGAGTGGTGTGCTCTCCGCCACCGCCCAGCTCTAATCCAAACCCATCCTTTCTAAAGGTACTGGACATCAAGCAGAACAAGTAGACTTGATAGATAAAAGCCTGGATATGGTCCGTTAGCTTGTGCTATCTGGGGAGTCTGACTATACCACAATTCCCTCTGGCCTGAAAATCCAGTAGTCTCTAGAGCCTTTTAAAAATTAGATTACCAGGTGGCTTTGAAAAGGCCTTCAAAGGCACAGCTGGCACTTGCCTAAGTACCTGAAAACTTCAGGAGTTGAGAGCAATACCAGATTTTCTGTATTTTCATAGGCTGAGTCCATTTGCTAGCAGTAAACACACACAGAAATTCTGCACTTTTGCCCCAGGAAATGTCCACCAGACTACACAGCATATAGCACAGTGATAAAACCAGCACAGAGACCTGCATGCTGGTCCTCACAATGTTATTGCAGAAAAGAGACGCAGTTCTGGCCGGCTCCCAGTAAAATCCTCAATTTCTGATTGTCTAGTTGGGTTGGCAAGGCTGCACTAGGTCCACTGGGCATGACATGGAGTTTATCTAAGGAAGGACACTGCTGTCCCCTGAGATCATATCAGGATCCCAGGCAACACAAAGCTAGTAAGTTATAAGCACAGATGGGGGAGATGCTTTAGAGCTGTTTTGGGAGGTGGTCACTCTGTTGTTCCTAGTTATTTCATGCATGCACCTCCTCATCCTTCCTCCACCCCTCACACCTCCAGCAATTGTTGCCTTTACCCACTTGGGTTGAATGAGTTAATGGTTCAGAGGGAGAAGGCAGAAGGGTCATATCCAACATGCAGTTGACAAAGGCTTTTACTTTAGGATTACTCCAGCATGCACACGGCCTGGGCTGAACTGGTTATTGTGTGTGCAGAAAGTTAATGCCTGTCCCAAAAACTTCTACAAGGGCTACACAGTGAAGTGGCACAGACTTTGCTCATTACCTTACTCATGGGATCTTTCACTGGGGCATCCATAAACTCTGCAGTGTGTCCTCTACAGTGCAGAAGACCTCCACCATTTGGACCCAGGTGAAGGTAGAAACCCAGATGCCCAGTTCAGTCAGGGTTTCCCTTATGTGGGTTCCCCAGAGCTAACGAGAACAGTCACTGCAGTGCAAAGAAAGAGATGGAGAGGACACTCACATAGATAAGGTGCTCCCGATAGCGGATCAGTAGGTTCCTGAGGATTCCTGCCTCGTTCAGGTCTCCTAGGCGGATCATGTCCTCCACTCCGTGGATGGAGGTGGGGTGCATGGGTTTGATGTGGCTGGCATTCTGGGGGGAAATCCAGTGCTCCTGGAAAGAGAGTGAGGGCAGAGAAAGATAAGTCAAATGAGATACCACTGGGATGAGAGAAAGAAACAGCCCACCTCAGACAGAAGGACCAGATGGAAGAACATATACAAGAGAGCATTAGCACACAGGCCACAGAATTGATTCCTGGGGCATGCAGCGATTAATTTCAAAGATTCACAGCAGAAGAAGAAAAACATCTTTTGGTTTACTGGAGCAGCAAGAGACATGAGACACAAGACATGCTCGCAGGAGCATCATTCAGGGCAGCATGGACATCCAGCCCATCAGGGGAGTTTTTAACAAACAGCAGATTTGTTCTTCCCTTTACACAACTACATTTTCACATCACTGGTTAACCCTCTACCACAAAATATTGTTGGGCAAAGAAAAGATTATTTAGGAGAGAGGGATGTACAGGGGTGGCAAAATCATACTTTTGTTAGCAGAGTGCTGTACAGACTGAGGACTTCTAAAGGGCTTCAAAAGCCACTACATATTGGACTCAAGGACACCACTGAAGTGAATCTCTTTCTACCATCCTTGAAGGGAATGAGAGCATTTATAATCATCTCAGGCTGGAAAAAAAGTGATAAAGAACCTTCTCAGACCACCCTCTGTCTGTGACATATGTGTTACTCTAAACCAGCCACCTATGCACAGAAGTAGAGGTGAGAAATGGAAGGAGAACCAGTGTTTGGGCACATCCTGTATTGGTGGGAGGTCAGGAAGGACTGGATAACAGCAGAGGAACAGCAGGTTGAGGTGGGTTTGCTCAAAGCACTATCTAAACATACTTTGGAAGCTTCTGTTACCATTGTACTCAAGAAGCTTCCCAACCTTTCACTCCCAGCCACAAAACTAGGAATACAACATTATATTTTCTTCACAAATATAAAACTATGGCACAGGTGATTCCCAAGGACACATGAGAATTCTGTGACAAAGTCAGCCACCATGACCTTATGACCCATGCCAGACCATAGAGCTGAAGAAGGGTCATCACAACCCTTTGTACGTACGTTGCCTTCATCATCCACAACCTGGATCTGTCCAGAGTCACACAGTTTAACCACCGCTCCAATGGGGACATCGAATTCCCGTCCAGTTTTGAGGTCCATCCACACATAATCCCCCTGGAACCAAAGAGAGGACAAATACAGTCAGAGCTCCAGAAGGTTCAGCATCTCCTGCAACACAAGATGGTGGTGTTTTGGACCCAAGTCATTGGTGCCAGTCAAATTACTACTTTGTAAACCACAAAACCTCCCTTTTCCATAGATGCGCAGGAAACTTCCTGCAAGGTAATAGCAGCAGGGCATGCTCCACACAACATACACCCACTGCACTATCTCTCCGTTTCATGAGCTTGTGAGTGGTTGTTGGTCACAAACTGCATCCAGCAAGCAGGTTATAGAGCAGTGATACAGGCAGAAAAACTCACTCAGGTAGAGCTGTCCCTATATGCAATGTACAAGCCTAGAAAGTCATGCTTAGCAGATGATTTTGAGCTCTGAAAAGCCTTGTCTGAAGGCTCGTGGCACATTTTTTCATCGCAGATAACCACTATTAAATATATGTTCCCCTACCTTGGAGACTGGAGAAAAGGAGATGACTAAAGAAGGGTCAAGAGCATACCATATACATTTATATATATACACACACACACACACACCAAATACATCTATATTTATATATATATATATATTAAAAAATTAAATTCTTCAGAAGGTCCCCCAGCTACAGCCAGTTGTAGGTGGGCTGTTTGCATTTAACACTTTTTAGTGGATTTTATCTACTGTGAGCATGTCTGTCTGCTTCCTGATGTTGTCCAAAGTTTTAGCATCCATAATCCCAAAGGAAGAGTTTATCTACAACTAGGATGAAAACCTGTGTCCTCTTGCATGTTTCAAATGTGTCACCTCTTTCATTTGAGACCTCCTTGTTTTTGTTTTGATAGACACAGCAAGCAGTTGACCCCTATCCACTCACTCCATGTCACTGGTGATCCTACAGACCTCTTGTTAGTCCTGCTGGGCAGGGACTATCAGATCATCAGCTCTGTGGATATTAAATTACTTGAATGCAAACAGGCTTTTAAATAAGCTGTTTTTCTCAATACAAAAGCAAACCCCAGAATAACCCAAAACTAAGCTCCTGAGCAGGACCCACACCCTATGGAAAAAGGCAGAATGATTTCCCATCTCTATTTTCGATGTGAAGAGATGCTAGAATTGGGAGCCACCTAGTTAAATTATTGTCAGGCTTGTTTGCGTCAAGAAAGCGAATACTCTTTTTCATGCATCTGAGTTTAATGTTGTGAACTTGCAGCCCCACCTAATGACACATTCCTGCTCCACTTAATAGGTACACGCTCCACTTGTACTATTAAGCACAATGCAAATGCAGTATCCACCTTCTGAAGTCCTGAAAAACTGCTGGGAGAAGGGAAAGTGAAAAATAGTGGGGATCACTTTGCATCTGCTCTGATATAACTCCTTTCCTGGGCATCCACTATTGACCATTTCTGTGGACAGAGTATTTATGGATTTGGTTTGACCCAATGGGCTGCTGAACAACTGTCAGCTCCACTCTGGGTGGTGGGAACTGGTGATATCTAGCAATATAACACATGGTGAAATGTTCCTCACCCAAGTCACTTCTCACCAGGACTTCTGAGAGATACTAACCTGTGAGTGCAACAGGGAGGTAAGGCTATACCCAGAGACCTACACATGGAGAAACACCACACACAAGGATTCCCCAGCCATTTTGTGGTAGACTCCACCCTTGGCAGCTGCTTGCTAAGTTCAACAAAGCCACCTCGCTTACAGGGAGCTGAGGATCCAGCCCTTTGTTTGGGTTTTCTTTTCCTCAGAGGCTTGTGCTACAGCACTGTTGTAAGTATCTTCACCCAGCTCATAAAAATAGCTGAGATCTTTTTCTCATTAGCTGCCCTATCCTCACATCTCATAACTCAGTTAAAAAAAAACTAATGAATGCATTAAGTCATCCACAGATACATTATAAATCTGCTTACATTAATATTTATTTCTCAGCTCCTTTGATTCAAGACTCTCAAAGCATTTCAGGGTGTTCAGCACCATCATCCTCGTTGCATAGCAGGGCAAATTCATGCACAGGGTGGGTAACTTGATCGAGGTGTCAGGAAGAGAAGAGGCAGGCTGCTCAGTCCCTGCTCAGCAGAAAGCCCTTCTGACACCTCAGCAGCTGCGGAAAAATTGCTCTCAATCAAGACAACAAGAATTGTAATGCTATTAAAAAAAAAAAAAAATCCCTGATTTTGAACAGGTGTAAAAGCAGTCTGGTTTATATGTTCTGCTACTACGCAGCTGAGATAAAGAGGCAGCCCCCTCTCCCCAAGGTAAACTGATATGGTACTACTGCTGAGACAACTCCTGTGCTTTGCCTGCCTAAGGCACAGAGTGTTCATCTGCTCAAAGTGCTCTTTCCAAACGCATTCAAGCACAGTTCTTAATACTGGTGAAAAAAGTCTTATGGGATGGGCTAAGCTGGTAAGCTCAAAAAAGTCTATGGGGATAAAGAATAACATCACTTATTAAAAGTGGCAGCCTATTTCCTTCCCTGACTTCAATCAATTTGATATAAAACCCATGGATGTCAGTTACACTCCTTCCGCTGATGCAATCACCTTTGGATCAGCCCAAAAAGCAGCAGATATATTGGGGATTTCAGGGCAAATCGGGGTGATTCGTGCATTTACCAGCTTGGGCATACTGGCTTATGAGTTGCATAACCTGCCTCATGCCTGGACTGATGCAGTTTATTTTCCAGCACACACGATGGAGTACTGGAGAAGTGAGAATATAACCGGTCATTTTACAGTATTAACATGGTCCAACTCTTCTTCCTCAAGGCAGCCATTGGGTGCTAGTGTCCTTCCAAAACTGCAGGGCAGACCCTCAGGATCTCATAAGCTATGAGCAGTGACAATCAAACAGTGGTGCAAGAGGAGGAAACACCATGATGGGTGCACACACAGATCAACACAATTCATGAAGAGGATCTTTAGGAGGAGCTTCCAAATGCAAAGAGCTAGAAGGTTGCACCACAGGGGAACTACAGTGCTTGTGGGGGAACAAAGACTCAGAAGGAAGGTGAGAGAAGCTGGCATAAGCAGTACGAGGATCCCACCAGTGAAACTGATTTCAAAGTAGCCTGAAAGCTCCCAGCCACGTCCAGAGCTTGGGACCCCCTATCTTACCGCTAAAATGGTCGTGGGCTTCAGGGCCTGGTTGACGTTGCGGAGTAGTGTCCATCTGCCCTGGTCTCTCTCCTGATCTTCCACCACCTCAGGGCACGGCTGCACGAAAACAACTTTCTTCCTCTTCAACATCTCCAAAATCTTGCAGTGATATCTGTCCCTCTCTCTGCTTTCTATGTGTATTCCACCATGAATGCCAGAAAGCTGTGGCCGGTTTGCTTTAGACCTCCAGCATGACCATGCCTGCTGCTTGCAGGACACCCTCTGACCTGATTCACAATATGGCTCTTGGTAAAGATATTCTCCTAGCAGTAAAATTTCCACACACCAGCCATGGTCCTCCACTGGTCAGCTAGAACGCTTGCTCCATAGAACTGGTGCTGCAGGAGTCTCAGAGCAAACTGAACAACTTGGCTTCTCTTCACTTAAATTCTTCCAGTCTCTCCAGTAAGGGATGATACTTGGTCAGGGACCTGAAGCACACTGTAACCACTCATTCTGGAAAAATGATGGCAGGATTAACAGGAAACGTCTTCATTTCCCTGTGACTTCTCTCCGTTACCTTCCTTTCTTAGTGAAATAACCACTTGCCAGCTTGAGGACTTTCAGCACAGAACACACTCGGGTGCTTATTAATCCACAAATGCAGGCAGTTCCCATGCAACACATGGCGTTTAATTAACCTAATACCTTTACATACCAAATTAACCAAAGCGCAGCGGGAACTCAAAACCAGAGGCCATCTGCATTTTCTTTAAACTGATCGCCTTGAGTAGATCCATAGCAACTGAATTTTAAATAATTGAGTGGAAGGTGTTCAGAGCAGCACGGCCTCTGTGCCTATAGGTGAGAGGAGCACCTGGGCTGTGGATGAAAATGTGCTGAACGTGAGGACCATGGAGATAATGAAGTTGCCCTGACTCTACACCTGGCTGCTCTACAGACCCACTTCTGTAGTTTCTCCTTCTACACAGGGAGGACTGCTTTTGCCAGGACTAGTCAGGACTGCTGGCCCAACCAGAAGAGCACAAGACTCTGCTCTGCCGAGAGTCCACTGGAGTACTGTGTTCAGCTCCAGGGCCCCCAGTGTTAGAAAGACACAGACCTGCTCAAGTAGGCCCAGAGGAGGCCACAAAAATGATTAGCGTGCTGCAGAAACCTCTCCTATGAGGACAGGCTGAGAGACTTGAGGTTGTTTAGCCTGGGAGGAGAAGGCTCCAGGGAGATCTGAGATATTTTACAGTCACACCAGATTTGCTTTTTCCTGTCCTATCTTAGATATACTTGGGACTTCTCATTTTCATCTAGGAAAAGCTTTTCTGCTCATTTAGGGAATTTAAGGCCACTTTTAGCTAGGCCTCAGTCTCTTCCACAGAAATTTTGAATCTAACTCGGCACCATTTGTACAGACCAGAGCAATGCATGACTAGATAGTTGTGCAGCTGCTAAGCTATCCACAACATTCTCATTTATCACTATTTCAATGCAAAACTCTACTGATGACTTGATTCCACAGGGTTTTGAATCCATTTGTCCATGATGCAGGAGATATTTTTGGTGGAAAGTTATCTAGAGGATCAAAGGCTTTATAAATCCCCTCAATGGGACACAGTCACCAAGACAACCACAGGTGATGGGTACATCAAACTCATACCTAGCTACTTGCTCTTGCTTCCAGTGAACAGCAGTGACAACAGTGAGGCAATCCTTGCCCAAAGGGCAGATAATGGATTAATAACTTTGTAGGCTTAAGCCATACTACAAAGCCCTGGAACAATAATGTGTTTAATTCTTGTAGCTGTGCAGGTGAAGTAAGGAAGAGGTCGAGTCTCATGGAGAAGGAGCCAGATGAGAGATTAATGAGATGGATGCCTACCAAAGGAGCAAGCAAAAATGTACCTGAGATGCAATAATAATGCAGGGAGGGGACATAGATCAAATCTAGCAATCTCATGGGAGATGCCTACCTCTAGCATGACCTGAACACAGAGTGCTGTAAAAGACTGCATTTTTTCTCCCCTAGAAAGTACAAGATAGATGTCTAGTCAAAACTAATAATCAGTGAGAGGATGCACATGGAAGGAAGGACTGAATAAATGTATATAAAGGGCCCGATGGGATGGGCTCTTTGGATTTGAGCTGGTTCCTACAGATGCTCTTTGCTCATCAGCACACCTTTCCTCACTGCCACACCACGGTAACTGGAGCAGTGTGGGAGCAGCAGATCTGAGAAGGGGCAGCCAATGTATTTATCTCACCTTGCACAGGAGCAGACATTGCAATCATTGCTCACCTACACCCCGCACCATATTTCTGAGGCTGTGTATCTCCGTGTGCTGCCAAAGAGTAAAGTAAGGAGCAGAGGGGTGGAATGATTTACCCTAAGGTATCCTCAGAGCAAAGTAGAGATGGAAGTCCAGAGGCTCAATCCAGTCTCTGTGGCCCCATTAGAGGAACGTGCTTATTTTTAACCTGTCACTGGGGCTGCAGAAGGTCTGTAATTCCACACATTTCCATTGCATATTTTTTTTGCATTGCTCCTCTGCTAGCAGGAGGTTTTCTGGGGACTCGTTAGACAGTGTCACGTGTGCCAGCCAGAGGCACCTGGTGTTGGCAGTGCTGCCTGCCTGAATGGCCCCAGCGCGCTGGCTCCTGGAAACGGGAAATCCCATCCCTCTGAAGGGATGACCTGGCTTGGAAACCAGCCTCCCTGCTGTACGCATCAAGGGGCAGAGCTGCAGCATTAAGCCTCCTATCAGCATGCTTTTTTAAGGGAACACGCTATGCCTTATGTGGGAAACAAATCAACACATGTAGGACAATAAGGGGAGGGACACGATGGAGGAAAACAAACCTTTAGCTGGCTGGCAGCCTGTCAGCGATGCCATCCAGTTTAGATTACAGCTCCCCGGGGTAACATTAGACTCTTCACTGCAGAGATAGAAGTATGAGCCTGCAGAGCCATGCTGGACCCTGATCTGATGATTTACTGTACCTCCGTGGCAGCAGGCACAGCTGAGACCAAGGTCCTGCTGTCACACACTTTGTGCACACGCATAGTAAGGGGCAAATGCTCATCTTAAGGAACTGATGTGACCCAGGCAATACGTTTATGCTGCTGCTGACACCTGAGCTCCCATTTAGTGCTACCGTGGTGGTGTGGACCTCACTCCTGGAGAAAAAAGGGAAATGCCACCCACAGGAGCCACCCTCACAGCAGATGAACCACCTGATTTAATGTAAATTTGGGTTTCTTTGCCCCAGCCTGTTTTTCAGACCCAAAGAAAATGCATGAGGTATTGCCAGGGCTGAGGAAGTGTTCCTGGACCAGTTATTTTGCAGTTATCACTGAAAAGCTGAGTTATTCAGTAAAACAGGTTGGGTGGGACTCAATTAATGCAGTGCACGTGCCCACCTCTAAGCAAGACATCCAGATCTTTGCAAGAAGATCATTGTAGGTCTCTTCCAACTGAAACATTCTATTCTAGTCTAGTCTAGTCTAGTCTATTCTTTCTATTCTATTCTATTCTATTCTATTCTATTCTATTCTATTCTGTTCTGTTCTGTTCCGTTCCATTCCATTTTACATTTTAGAGAAAGAAAGAGGCACTTCTACAGTCACCTCTGCAAAAAGCAGGTAATTGAACTAGATTGGATTATACTGATCTAAAGGGGTGTGTGAAGAAGACAGATTGGTAGTAGAAATCAACAGAACACATGTCCAAAACTAGCTCAGGTGGCTGCTTCCCCTAGCATGGATGCTGAAAGGCCCTAAGGGCTGGTATTTAGGCAACTTGCACAATCACATACGTAGGTCTCCAGAGAGCTAAACCCAAGCTGAGTCCTCTTCTTCCTCACTGCTCGTCTTTGAAGCAGAAAATCCTTAGTGCACATAGCCACAAGTGCAAACACAGGCATTTCCAAATTTTATTATCATTTAGAGAGCAGACTGAAATCTAAGCATACTGGTGCACCACAGCACATCACACCAGCTCAGGCTCCCAACAGCTACCTGAATCCTTCAGGCAGTATAATGTCTGTGCTGTTCTAAAAACACATATCATCACCTCTAGATATCACCTGTCTGACTCGATTCAGCTCTTGATTACATGGGTGTACCCTGCTCGGTTTAATCTTCTCAGTGGATCTTTTCCTGGATCCACAGCTGTGCAGCCCAAGGGAGAATGGCAACTGCTCATCTCTATTCTTTGCACTCATCTTTAGCTGTGCAGTTGCCGCCAGCTTCAGGAAAAGGCGGGAAAGGAAGAAAAAGCTTGAATCTCTACTTAACAACAAACCATAGTGCAAGAGAATACACGCTGCTAGTTGGTAACCCTAATAATTTTCATGTTTCATAAATAAATAAGATTCTCTTCCTAATTTCTTGCAGCACATCAGGCACCAGCTGTCAGGCCAGGTAACAAGCTACACACAAAGGCTTTCTGAAGCAAAGGCAGAGATGCAAGAGGAATCGTTAAATAATTCAATAATAAATGCACTGCTCGCTCATCCTGTAACTTCGATACTGACAGGAGGGAAAAACCAACCCACAAACGTGGCACCCATCCCAATATTTTCCCATCTAGTACTGAAGGGTAGTTAAAGACTCTAGGAGCAAATATGATGGATTTAATCGCATTTGCAGGGGCTCAGTCCAGCATGGTGTAACGAGGCTCAGCTCCCAGTGATGTCTGAGCTCATCCCTGGCTTTTGGCAAGGAGCCTGTTGTTGACTGTTTGGGACCTCTCGGCTCAGGAGTGGGTTTTAAGCATATAGACAAGCACAGAGATAGAATATTTAATCTGTGACTCCTACGGCATTAAAGTTGCGGGTGAAGCGGAGAATCCGGCAATCCATTGACGTTGCAAGCAGATTACACTGGCCCCAGGCGTCACCCACCCAAACGCCGTGCCAGAGCACTGTGCATCAGGCCTCACACAAAAAGCTAATGGCCACCGCTTGGGAGGTGATTGAAAAATCTGCTAAGACGCAGAAGTGGAACAGGAAATGAAGACTGAGCCTTTTAGCCCCATGGCAGGGTCCTGTCCTAAATGCAAATGGAAGAAATCCAAAGGAAGAGGACAGAGAAGTCATAAGACGTACAAATCTGGAGAACAAGAGAGGGGAATAATAAAACCATGAGGAATCAGAGGGGGGTTACGTTAGGATGGGAGCGTATAGTACTATTAAACCAAGACATACTCCCTCAGGTCCTAGGAGTAGAGAGGTTGCACTGGTACCACACGGGGAGCTCTCAGATCCACTCTGAAACCTGCCAACAGCAGTTGCTCCTGTCCCTGAGACAGCTGTGGGTGCAGCCGAGAGCTCCCTGCTTTGCAATAGGAGGCATGATGAAAAACTTCCTGCCCTTAGCCACCCAGAAGCAAAGATTTTGGACATTTTCCTTTAAATGCATACTGGTTTATATGCCAAGCTTTAGGAAGATAGGACTAAGGGAATGGCATCTCATTCTCTGAGCACAGTTTAGGAGGGATGCTGGTTCCAGGAGGTCAAAGCATCTGTGAATCAATACTGGGTTCAGCTTTGGGCCCCTCACTCCAAGAAGGACATTGAGGGACTGCAGCATGTCCAGAGAAGGGCAATGAAACCGGTGATGGGTCTAGAGCACAGGTCTTGTGAGGAGCAGTTGACAGACCTGGGGTTGTTGAGCCTGGAGAAAGGAGGCTCAGAGGAGACAACTTCCTGAGAGGCAGTTGTAATGAGGCGGCAGTCGATCTCTTCTCCCAAGTAACAGGTGATAAGATAAGAGGAAATAGCCTCAAGTTGCACCAGGAAGGATTAGGTTGGACATTAGGAAAAATGTCTTCCCTGAAAGAGCTGTCAAGGCCTGGCCCGGGCTTCTGACGGCAATGGTGGAGTCTCCATCCCTGGAAGTATTTAAAAGATGTGGTGCTGAGGGACATGGTTTAGTGGTGACCTGGCAGTGCTGAGTTAATGGCCAGACTTGATGATTTTAAAGGTCTCTTCCAACCAAAATGATTCTATGATTCTATTTAAGCTCCCATTCTATCTAAGCATGCTCCCATCCCTTTGTTTGATTTGATCCCACGGTGAACTAGCTCAGGGAATTAACCCAGCAGCAATATTTTCATGTTGTTTTGCCAAGTGTTTTGTTGGTTAAGCCCCTGAACTGGCTCATCAGGCAATCAGCAAAGCCCCAGTGAAGAAGCAATGGAGAGCAGCAGGAACATGCACCTGGTAGCACGGCTGGGGGGGTGGAGCTGCTGCCTGTGCAGGTATCTGCTGTGGCATCACCAAGCAGTGCTGATGGAGGCTTTGCCTCACTCATGGATGAGCTTTATTCCCTGGGTGAAAGTAGAGAGCTGTTTTATTTGGTTCACGAAAGCAGAGTCTCAGGTGATGAGCTCACGTGCTGCAGAACTATGCAACAGATGGAGGTAATCAGGTATTTCCACTCAACATTTTTCTGCCTCTGAGGCATACAGCCTTTTCAAGATCACAATGATTCATGAAAAGGGCACACTTTAAATTCCAACGTACAGTACTGATGAAGGAGAAAAATAACAAAGAAAAAGAACATACACAGAAACGTAAATTGGAAGGGATGTTTTTCATCCTGGCTCAGAAAGGCTGTTCAAAGAAGCCTAAGAGCAACCACATGACTTCAATTGTTTTACCTGATTTGATTCCTGGGGAAACAAATCAGGATTTTTCCACCATCTGCGATAAAAATCTCTTTCATTCTTCATATGCAACCTGTCAAATTATCTTTCAGAGTTTCAGCTTCACCTTTTATGCTCTGGGAAGATCCTTTCTCCTTCATTTCTTTAGCTCAGGCTCCTCCTTCCCTCATCCTGCCTTTTCACAACCTCACTGACATCTAGTCTGCAATTAGTTCCTGCATACCAAATAGACATGGGACTGTTGTGATCTGCACAGATATTCCTGCATAAACAGAAATCATAGAATTGTATAATCATAGAATTGTTTAGGTTGGAAAAGACCTTTAAGATCATCAAGGCCAGCTGTTATGTTAGACAGTGCAAAGTGCTTTAATCCAAGCAAAAATGGATTTTTTCCCCCATATAGTAGCAATCTATACTTGTGTAAATGCAGTTTTCCCAGCAGAAACCTGTCTGTGCTAAGGGTCTGCATTAGCTAAAGTGGCACTGATGTGCTGAGACAAGCCTTTCCACTTAAAATAGGAAGAGTCTCATCTTCAGAAATATTGAATGAAAGGGGAGTAATGCTGGTTTTCCTTCTCTGCCATGCCAGATCTGAGCAGCACTGCCCTTTTTAAACACTGCCTTTGCTTAGCCACTGAGGGTTGTCTTGGTTACTGAGGAGAGTGAGGGGGTCCGGAGGAAGGTTAGTTCGCAGCTCAGTCAATAGCATCTTGAGGAAGTTTGTGATATGGCTGCTTAACGGAGAAGTGTTTGAAAAGCCAGTTCCTGAGCGGAATGGATGGCAGGAGAAAGCATAATGGAAACAAACAAAAAAATAATGCTGGCAATGCTTGTGGTGCAATCCAAAATGTCTTGATACTGGTTTTTGTTCCTTAGGTGCCAGCTACAATGGTGGAGAGATGCTATGATACAAGTCACATCTTTTCAAAAGGAGAAAAGATACTCCCAGATGTCAAAAACATCTTGAGAACATGAAGCACCTGGAATTTTTTTGTCATTGGGAAACAGATAAAAAAAGTACCCTACTAGTATTTATGAAAACTGAGCAAAACCATCTGTATTTCATTGCTTGCTTCATGCTGTCGCGGTCGGAGCACAGGCATTTGCCCACTTGGGAACCTACAGCTTGCCAGACTTCTTGAGGACCCCCACACATGCGTTTAAAGACTCCAGGGTTGGCTCCACACAAAACTACCCTTGAAATGGAAACCCAGAGCAAGTTGGTAATTGCAGCCACTTGCCTGGATTCTTCAAGCCCCTCTGCTTATCATGTTTGGAAAACTTCCCACATTGCTGGTGGTGGATCCCTCCAAGGGAGTTGGTGGACCAAGGCAGAGCTGCATCGGGGGCTTCCTGCAGCACAATACCAGCTCCATCTGCTGTAACTCTCCGGAACTGCCAAGTGCATCAGGAGGTTTGTTTCTGATGATTTCCCCATGGGTTTTGACTAAACTTTCACACTAATAGCACCCTAAGCAGAATGAGGAATGACAGAGTGTGCATTCTAATCCCAAATTTCACACCATCACAACTGGGCTGTGATAGCGTGAAATTCCAGAAGGCTCTAGAAGAAGGTAGGGACCTCAGAGGACAGCCAGGTTAATTAAGGGTCTGAAGGAACTAGTCAACAAGTCCAGCTAGACCAAACCTAACCTAGAGCTTGCAAACAGAAAGAGTGGAGATTTTAGGTTGGCACAAGATGATAGAAATAGGGCAATCACCACTGTTCAAATCATGGTTGTAGTTGGCAAACCCAGCCAAGACAGTTGCCTTGGTTGGATCAGGACATGCAAAGATGTGCACTGTGGGTGCCTTCAAACTGTGAGCTTGGGATGGCTTTACAGCTAATCATAGAATCACAGAACGGTTTGGGTTGGAAGGGACCTCAAAGATCATCTAGTTCCCACCCCCCTGCCATGGGCAAGGACCCCTCCCACTAGACAAGGTTGCTCAAGGCCCCATTCAACCTGATCTTGAACACCTCCAGGGATGGAGCATCCACACCCCCCTGGTTTATAGCTTGTTGGGCACATATTGAAGAGACTTCACTTTCAGGAAACCATCAGAAGCCAGACCCTGAGCATGAGTCCTTGTTACATACACAAACACAGAAATCTGCTTCAATATTCAAATCCCACCAAATAATCACCAGCTACTGCAAATAAAGCAATAGCCACAACTTAAAAAAGCAAGTTAGACCTGTTCCTTAGATGAAATTATCAGAGAACGATGGCTGGCAAGACTGCCAGTGGGATTAGACTTTTATATGCATGTCCTGAACTCTAGCAGCTACAAGAATAAAACCATAAAAGAAATGAGCTCTGAATTATTTTGGCACAGCAACTAACACCTGCATTCTTGGTACTTCTTATTTTCCTCATGGGTATTTTATTACATGAACAATCCATTCTGCATCTGCTATACAGGGGGATGTGGCCCCCAAAGGCATTTTGTCTCATGTTTTATCCACTTTCTGATGACAATGGCTGAACTACAAACAGGTTTTGTTAAATATTGCTCCTGGAACCTCACTTTTGGTTTTATTGTGGGCTTGCAAACTGTCTACCAGAGATCTTGGTCCAGCAACAGGCAGCTGGTTGGTGCTTATGTGAAAACCTAAATCATGTCAAGGAAAATTAATTCATGTGAAGAATGTGCATCAATTTTATACTTGCTTTGAGAAACTCAATACTTGCCATATAGCCTGAATTTTGAGACTGCAAGAGTATTATCCCACAGATATATTAATCATACCTATGTTTCTGTGAGGAATGGGCTGACAGAATATCAGCATGGAAATACAGCTAATGCCTCCATCACATTTTGCTGGATGGAGATGCTGTTTAACTTCCAGCATTCTCTTAATGGGAAAGAGCTGCCTGCCTGTCTCACACTGAATCTAGCAATTTTTATGGTGTTAAGGGGCAGTAAAACACCTTTACAAAGCAATTTGCAGATGAAAATGCAGTGTGTGACCTTAAGAGGCATTTGCCAGTAGTGATACTGGCAATAAAATGTCTGGCTGGGTGGTAGGAGATGCACATGAATTGTTCTCATTGCATTCTCATTGCCTGCACAAAAGGCTCCTGAGTTGGGATGTGCAAATCACTGGCCAGGCTCTGTCCCAGAAATGCGTTTTTCCCAATCATAAAAGCCAGCAGCATTTGGCTCTTTCTTCTTCACCATGCAAAATAAGCCAACCTCTTTTTCTCCTGAGTTCTGCTAAAGTGACTCTGGGGTAAGGATGGAGGTCATCTGCTTCTTGGTAGAAGAGTTGGAAGGGAGCAGCTCTATCAGGATATAAGTGGAATTGCCTCAGGCAGGACATGAAAATGAGTGGATGAGGTTAAGGTACACCAAAAGATCATCTAGTGTAGCATCCTATCTTCACCAGTGGCCCATGTGGATGCTTAGGGCAGAGTGGACAAGTCTGTAGAGAGCCTTCTTTAAAATATTCTTCCAGGCCAAAAACAGGGGAACATCAGCCAACGTCAGGAGGGACCAGGTTCAGCAAAAAGCAATGGAGACAGATAGGACACGTGAAGAAGTAAGGAAGCTGGACAAGTGCTTGGAATGTGTTAGGGACTATAAACCAAATAAATCACATCAGGCTTGGGAAATCACTGAACTGAAAGTTCATAGATGGAAGCCAGAAAATTAGCTGAAGTATAGGAAAATACTGTGAGGAAATTACACTGTACACTTACTCATCCCTTGATGTTCACCAACAGTTAGCTTGGATACAGGGGTACCAGATGGGACAGTCCTGGGGCTGGACAAATATTGCGTTTTTATATCTGTTCCAAACTTCAGCACACTGTAACTCTATTCAGAATTTTATCACAGAATCACAGAATGGTTTTGGCTGGAAGGGGCACTAAAGATCATCTACTTCTAACCCCTCTGCCATGGGCAGGGTCACCTTCCACCAGACCAGGTTGCTCAAAGCCCCATCCAGCCTGGCCCTGAACACTTCCAGGGAGGGTGATTCAAGAACTTCTCTGGGCACCTGTTCCACTGTCTCTTGACCCTCATAGTGAAGAATTTCTTCTTTACATCTAATCTAAATCTCCCCTCTTTCAGTTTGAAACTGTTTTACAATCATTTGTGAGGAGAGGAGAGGAGAGGAGAGGAGAGGAGAGGAGAGGAGAGGAGAGGAGAGGAGAGGAGAGGAGGACAGCTGATCCATTGTCTCACCTTCCTATGTTTGCAAGACTCAGATCCACATAGATGTAGTCAGCAGAGAAAAGGCAATTCCCTTACATTGAAACAACCTAATGAATGCACAATCCCTTCACGAGCCAGCTAGTACTGCTGACCAGTAGAGCAATATCTGTAAATATACCCAGGAGTGGCAAAATGGAAATGCAACAGCATCAGCACACATCTCATTTTCCCACTTCGAAAGCCCCAGTAGAGGTATCTAAAGTGCCAGCTGGTATCTCAGGCTATTTCACACAGAGAATTGAATTTTCTCTGCTCTTAAACAGATTTTTTTTCAGAACAGTCTCCTTATGTATATTCTAGCAAAAATCCAAATCCTCCTTCTGTTTTGGTTACATTTGTAAAACAACTAAAAATATATTTAGCCCTCCAAAATTCTTACTGTAAATCTTCCTTAGAGAATGGCATTTCAGCCAAACCTAAAATGCAACAGGAAAAACATATATACAAAACTTTGCACAAAACCACTTGAGTTTGGCTAAAGACTAACAAAGACCATATCATTTTGACATTCCCATTGGAATTATGTCTTCAAAGCCAGCTTTTAACCCCAATAAAATTATTTGATTTATTGACCAGGCAATGACATCTCAGCAGATGATACTCTCTATACTCCCAGCTCAACTTTCTCCTGAAGAGGAAATGCCATCTTCCAACTTGTGCTGCTCTGATCTTGCTTTCCTTCCTCCTGACCCCAGAAGCTGCATACAGCTTCTGGAACGTGACTGCAGAAAGCCAGATATGAGGGTTTGGGTTTTTTTAAGGAAAACACCTGTCAAATCTACTCTGTGCTAGCAAATGATGCTGTGGCTTGAAAAAGGAATAAATTCTACACCATAAGGGCCAAATCTTTCATTTGTGTACCTCAGGGTGATTCTACAGATGTGCCTGTGACCCCAAATCCATGAAATGTTGAGGGCTTCCTTTTTAATGCCTTGCTGTTTGATGTTTTCAAATTTTGCAACAGAAATTTGATGAAGAGGAAGGTCTCCCCGAACAGGGAGAGCTGCCTGCCTGCAGCACAGCCATTCATACAAGGAGCAGATGAAAAGCATGGTCCCACACTCCAGTAAGGATGACATATCACAACCATTTCTTGTAGCACCCAACTTGGCTTAAATGTCTACCTTTTACCCAAATCCCTCAAACTGTCCCTATACCCCATCTGAGAAGTGATCTGAGTAAAAATAACAACAATAAGTAAGAAATAATAAATCATGTTCAAGAGCTTTAAAGTATTTGTAAGTCATATGATTTGGGGGAAATTATGGACAATGTGGTCTAGCCAACAGCTCTATCGCACATCTGGGAGGGAGTACAGACAGAGAGACGGAGGTAGGTGTGTGGAGATGGGGATGGGATAGGAAAGGAGCTACTTTGCTCTGCTCTGTTTGCACAGCTGGGATGAAGATGCTTTCTCTCGTTACAAACAGTAATCAGAGGCTCAATGGCTGGAGTGAGGACTAAGGGAAATCAACCTTTGTGTTGATCCCCAGCAGCAGGGTAAGATGTGGGGTGGGATAGGGGTGGTTGAGAACGAAGGACTTCTGACCTCTCTCCCTGAACCTCACTCCTGCACAGGTGTTGCAAGATGGGCCAGCAGCCCTCAGCTCGACCAGATGGGGCACAATGGTGATCTGAGGTTCAAGACTCTTTATAGGCTTCTTCTTTATAGGAAGCAAATGCAAACAGTGAAACTTCTTCAGAATCATGTTACAGAACCATAGAATCACTTATGTTGGAAAGGACCTCTAAGATCACCCAGTCCTGCTGTTAACCCAGCATTGCCAAGTCCAACACTAAACCATGTCCCTCAACACCATGTCTATATATCTTTTAAATAATTCCATGGATGGGAACTCCATCACTTCCCTGGGCAGCCTGTTCCAATGCTTGACCACTCTTTCTGTAAAGAAATTTTCCCTAATATCCAACATCCAAACACCCCCTTGTGCAACTTGAGGCCATGATGAGTTGGAGAGCTTAAGAAAAAGAGCCAGTCTGAAGGGCTGAATTTCTCTCTTCTTGCTCCAGACATCAGGTCTCAGCAAGTTAAATGGCATCTTTAGGGGCTCTGACAGACACGGAGAAGATACCATCAAGCAAGACAAGATGATATGTGAGCTGCTCTGCAAGAGCTGTCCCTAGGGATGCCGATTTTCTTTAGCACATTAGGGAAACCTAAGGTGCCAAGATTTATTTGAGGTAAATTTTGTTATTGAGTCCTTTGAAGTTTCCTGTACCCTCATATGAATGTTCCTTCATCTGGGGTATTTTGCTACTGCCTCTTCAACAAACAAAACTAAACTCACCCCCACATATAACAACTCTCACTCCAAGCCTCCTCTATCCTGATATCAAACAAGTTAAGGTTTCAATGTGTGCGCCTTGGGGAAGATGGATCCTGGGGGCTTGTCTAAGGTATGACAAAGCAGGAACAAGTGTGTTTCAGACAGGCATTCTAAGAGGCAGGGTATCTCCACACCAGGGCTGAGATTACTCGCTCTACCTTTATTTGACATCATGCCATTTATATTCTGCAGCCATAGCACTGCAAGAACATCTCTCTAGCCTGCAGCTTCATTTTCTGCACACAGCTAGCCCAGCACTTTAATTGTCCCATAAATTTGATGGAAAGGATTTGATGCAGAGAGCTGTTAAAATGCCAAATGTCTTGAGCACTGCAACTAATGAATGGCTCCCAACGATTCATGTTTCAATCTATATGCAAATGTGCCCTTTGGTTGGCTTGTGCTGGACTTTTCATTGCTGCGTTACAGCTATACACGGAAGACTCAGACTCATAGATCAGACAGATACAAGGCATAAATGGGAGAAGACTTAAATTATTCAGTGTTTATGAGAAATAGAATCCAAACAGTGGATTTACACTTTATTTTTTATAATAACATGATTACAGATCAGCCCTGAGAAGACCTACAATAACGTTGGCTTTGTCCCCCGCCCCTTCCTCCTTGCTAACAAAATACACAGCACAATGAATCACCTAGCAAAGCTGGATGCAAAATATCCAGTAACAACCCAAACAGTGTATGTTAGCTCTGGGTGCTCCCAGAGGATGGCTGAGAGATGTTTGTGAAGGGACAGAAAGATTTCAAAATCTGGTCTCTGCTGTTCTCACTCCCACCAAGGGAAAATGTCTCCTGGAGCACCAAACCAAGTCTCTGTAAATGCCAATGGCCACAAAATCTCTTGCTGCTCACTAATGAGATGCACAAATCCCTTCCACCTGCAGTGCAATGTGGAATTCTGGTCTTAGAAAGAATTAAGGTGGAGCAGGTACAGAAAGAGCTACCACCATCATGAAGGGGCTGCAGAGCTTGGTTTAAACATGGGGAGAAGGTTGTAGGATTTTGGTCAATCCCAAGGCTAGGAAGGAAAGTGATGGCTCTCTGTACAGACACCTGAGAAACGGCAAGAAGGGGAAAGGACAATTTAGCTACAAACCAGTCCTGGCACAAGAACAGGAAGCCACAAATACCCTCAAAAAGCAAAGGTGTGAACATATATAGGACAGTCTTGTTCATGTAGGACTCGTTTTGTGGGACATCTTTAAAGCTGAAACTGTACTGGGGGTTTTACACTTAAAGAAATTCCAGAGGTGGCATAGACTTTACAGAACGGACGGTGCAGAGAAACTGCAAAGTTTTGGCATTACCCCCAAGAGTCATCTCGCCAGGAGCACTGCTGATCCACGAGAGCAGCACTGAAGTCTCTGACTAAGCCTTGGCTCCTGAAAAGCTTCAGATCAGTTGGAGACACCTTCCTTGCTTTGGTGTTGAACTAAGAAGAGCTGTATAGCATGAGGCATCCACAGTGTTTGATCCCTCAGGGCCTTAATTTTTGGCTGAGCTTTGGTTTCCTTTATCTGCTTAGCTTAGGTCTCTGCTGTTTCTTTTCACTCCTATTTCTACTTCTCTCCCTACAACCCCAGGAACAGGTTGGGGGGCCACTAAGTCTAGGAGAAACCCACAAGCACAGTAATGCTCCTCATGTTGTCTGGACATGATCAGGAGACCACAGTAATCATAGAATCATAGAATGGTTTGGGTCATCATGTCATTCCAGCCCCACCGCCATGGGCAGGGACACCTCCCACTAGACCAGGTTGCTCAAAGGCACATCCAATACACATCCAGTGATGCAGGATCCACAGCGTCCCTGGGCAACCTGTCAAAGTGCCTCACCACTCTCATTGTGAAAAACTTCTTTCTGATTTCTAATCTAAATCTCCCCTCTTCCAGTTTGAAGCCCTCATCCTATCACTACAAGCTGTTGTAAAAAGTCTCTCCCTAGCTTTCTTCAGGCCCCTTTCAGGTACTGGAAGGTTGCAACATGGTCTCCCTGGAGCCTTTTCTTCTCCAGGCTGAACAACCCCAACTCCCTCAGCCTGTCCTCATAGGAGAGAGGTTCCAACCCTTAGATCATCTTTGTGTCCCTCCTCTGGACCTTCTCCAATAGGTCCATATACATACAGATACACTCTTCTGACAAGTCTAGCTTACTGGACAAGTTTTGTAGGATGCTGAACTTGGTCCTCCACTAAATACTTACATTTCCAACCAGAGTGATACTGTGATTTTGTGAGCATGCTTTATTTTGCCCAGCAGATAAGTGGTTTTGATTTCGGTTGGTCTGGCCCAGCAGCAGGAAATTTGCAGCACTGGATTTAAGATCAGGTTGTATGAGGGCTGCCAACATGAACAAGAAGATGGAGTTGGCAAAAACAGCCGTGTGGCAAGCAGCAAACACTTGTTATTTGCCACCAGGACAGGGTTGGTCTTGACAGAGCCCTCTCCCTGGAGCAGTGATGTGCCCCTCGCCAGGCTCTGTGGTCATCTGTGGCCAGGGCCACCACACCCTCCTGGTCTCCACTCCAGCTCTAAAAACATCTCTGTTTAAATAAAAGACAGAACATGCAGGAACAAGAACATGCAGAGCCAAATGAACTTGTCAGGCTGCCAAGGCAGGAATTTAGGAAGCCCTCCTTTTCCATCTTCCCTTTCTTTGTGCATGAAAATGGACTTGTCAGGAGTAATTTGCTAGCAACTAAAGCTGATAAGTTTGGCTCCCTGCAGGCCCCTGCTAGGGAACAATGTTGGCTATTCTTCTGAATTACTGGATGGAAGACACAGGGCAGGAGCTCTGTGTGTTTTCTCCTCTTTGCTTGGAGCCAGCCTTTGAGGGACATCCTACTGTGAACTGTTTTGATGGGATAGTGGAAGGGGTGCAATGACACATCTTCAAAATTCCTGGATTTATAGCTGGGAAGGGCAGGGAACCCAAGCTGTAGAGGCCAAAAGCTCTGTGTTGATCTATCCCAGGTGATAATTTGGCCTTTTGTTTGATCTTGTTAGAGAAAGTTTTCAGGGCAGAAGGGATGGGAGGAAGGACTACAAGCATGTTGTGCATGTTCAAGAATGAAAGAAAAAAAGACAAGACAGAGGGAAAGCTCCTTGGAAAGTCATACCAATCAGGAACAGCATGGCTGTATTTTTAAAATCCTACAGCAAATACATATATTGCTGCTACTTGCAATTAGGCACCACCACAAATAGCAGGTATTTGGACCACAGAGAGAAAAGTGCTTCAAGTGTGACTCAGACTGGACCTTTAGATGGGGTAGACTGGTATAAAGCGACCTCCAAAAGAGACTGTATGTGCTAAAAACTGGATAACTTATCCCGATACGGAGACGTCCTTGCTCTCCTTACCATGGTGCAGAGATATGTTTGCAGTAAGCAGTAAAGTTCTACACAAACCTATTTCCCTGATACTTGCCAGCACCTGCTCAGCATCTGAACCCACAGGGAGACTTAGTCTCAAAACTACTGATAACAGAAGAAATGGAAGAGCTTTTTGAAATCTGTGGGTTGTTTTAAGGGGCTAGGGTTTCTCTTGTTTAATAATAGGAAGCTTTAATCCCAAAGTAATGTATCAAATACTGTTGATAACTTCTGGGAGCCAATTTGGAGGTTCCTTATACACTTTTCCTTATAAACTAAAAGATGTTTGCATGGAAAACAATTGAGTATCTTCTCAAAAATGCCTGTAGGAGATTTAACCTCCCTGGAGGTGATGGACTTCGAACACTTGCATGATACAAACGTATCAATCACAAACGGCTCCAGGTTTATTCTCCAGCATCCAGCTTTTAATACAGAAATACCACAACAACTTTCCTTTGTTGTAACATCCTAGAAATAACCCCTCATCTGCTAACATAAGGGCAACATCACTCCTGCTCGGTTCCAGCTTTACTGCTGTTACACTACAGACATGTGAAGTAAAAACCCAAGAATTCAGCCTCATTTTTACACCAGACCAACCATATCCTGAGGTTTTAATAAGGACCTAAATCCCAGACTAGATCCTGAGACTGGCTAATTATTGCGTAGATGGATGGCATAGAGCACCTTGATGATGTTATTGGGGCCCTCTACTTGTCCCCTTTGCTGTTAAGTTACTTTCATGACATCAGAGGTGATAGAAGAAAAGAAGGATGTCCCTGCACCACAGCTCTCCATTTACAGTGGGGTCCATCTAAATGTCAAGTGCCTAATCTAGTCTTGCTCAAGACTTAGGCAGACAAGGGCGAGAGATCTCCAGAGAGGAGATCCATCCTACCCTAAGACAGGTGGGAAGGAAGTGACTTCAGAAGCACCTTGCCTCCCTGCCTAGACAAGACACCTTGTGTTTAGATGATGAGGGAGACGGTTTATTTGATTAAAGCTCTGCAAAGGGTGAATTAAATACAGAAGACTATGAACTAGGAGCTGAACCACAGAGGGGTAACCTCCAGCAGAGAGATGTTACAAGCAGCCTGGAGTGATACCATTGTAGATAGAGCTTTTATAGGGTATGTCTTGGAGCCACAACTGCTATTCTGACCTTTCAAATTAGCATATGAACTTACTTCATTCTAATTCCCACCCCATTTTCACTGTCATCACAAACTGCATCACTCAGGGTCTGTGACACAGGGCCAATGCCTCTGTGCCTTCTGGAAGAAGGACTGAGCTTCCAATCACCCCTACCAAAGTGCAACCTGGTTTTGTTGGGTCACAGCTCCTCACAGGTCAGGGCAACACTGGAGAGAGCATTTCAGTTGCTCCATCAGATCTTTGACATTCCTTCCACCCCCAAAGCTATCCTCAGCTCTTCTCACTTGTATAAACTGGTGCCAGATGAGTTCCTGCATGTGGCTTCAAAAGTCCAGTGTGCTCTGCCCATTTGCAGCCAAAAGCATATTTGCCAAGACAGACACAGAACTGAATCAAAAGTGTTGTGTAGATTTGCTCCATCACCTCAAAGCTTGACTATGTTGACATATTTGAGCCTCAATCTACAGCCCCAAGCCAGGACATGCAGCAGTCCTGTCAATCCTCCCCAGGTGAAATATGGCAATGAGACAACCCCGAAGCTGAGGGAGACACGTATCATGCTTAGACACAGGGAAAACAATACAATTTGAAGCCCTGAATTATTTCAGAATCTACACAAGACCTGCCATACAACTTAATTCTTCAATTCAATTTCCTTTTTAAATGTGCCAAAGGACTCTGTTTATACACAGCCACTCTGTTTCTGGAAATGGGTAATCAGTTCTTGACTAGGTGATTCTTCAAGGCATGCACTAAGCTGTTTGATTCTTCTACATATCCACGGTTCACGTGCAGCTTCTGGGCCACCCCAGATGAGAAAATAGAAGTGGAACATTGCAGGAGGTTAATCTGGACTACACACACAGAGCAATAATTTCCTCTAAGCCAATCACGGATTAAGGCTAATGAGTATCTCTGCATCTTGTAACAGACCTTTTAGGGAAATAGAATAGGATGAAAATAGCCTGACTTGACCTTCCCCCCACCAAAAAAAAAAGGACTTTTATTAGTCCTTGGGGTGATGGAGTAGAATTAGAAATGCTGAAGAGAGGAATGCTTCACTTACCTGTCGTAGGATGACCATGGTTCCTGTATAAACACATCAGCAATCACCAGGAATGGACCTAAACTAAAAGAAACCAGCAATTAATGAACTGGCACCCAGACTCAGATCACAGTTCAGTGACTGTCCCATCCCTAAAGGGACAGATGCAGCCCCGAGGTGTGGAAGAGGGCTAGGAGTGCTTAAAGTCCCATCGCTGTCCTAATAGTAATTCCAGACAGTGAGAGACAATCCTCTAATACATCCAGATTAACGCCTGAACTGTGGTGAATGAGATGGGCTGGAGGTTGCTTATGCAAGTAATATTTTGTAAACTTGAGTCCTAGAAAGTTATCCAAGGATTAACCTAGCAAACAGACTGAAACTGACTTACTACATGTGTCACCAGGTCCCGTGGTATGAATCAAAGCACATGGAGAAGGGAAGCTCTGGCCTCACAGCCCACAAGATGGGATAGATTACCATCTTTCTGTCAAAATTGCTTTTGGGAGAGGAAAGACAACATCCAGCAGTCCACCACAGCCTGCAGCTAACACCTGGACTGGACTGAGTCATAGAACCATTTAGGTTGGAAAAGACCTCTGGAATTATCAAGTCCAACCTTCATCCCAACATCTCCCTGACGCCTAGACCATGTCCCCAAGAACCAGGAAATACTCACTAGACAAATTTTGGCCATAGACTACAGGTAATGAATTAGTTTTGCCTTTTCTAAAAGACAGATGACTGGTGGCAAATCATGCACCCACTTTAATATCTGAAAGGCTGTGAGGCAATTTTCCTAATTCTCAGTTTGAATCTTCTCCGTAGTACATTAAATTATTTCTCTTCTTAATTCATATGGTTTGAAAATAACTTTCTAACTCTGCCAAGTAGTGAGCCCTGAGACAGACAGCGTAGGGATGCTGAAGAGTCTCCTCCACTGGGAATAGTCAGTGAAATCTTGGCTTGGCTCAGAGCAGGCACTCGGTGAGGTTCTCCAGAGGTCCTTCCCAGATCTGTAACATGATGATTGTAGGAGCAGCACTGAACACTGGGTTGAGTAGCAGTTTGAGTTCCTTGGTTGAACAGAATCTTCTATGAACAAGTCATCTTATAGTCCCTTGCCTCAGTTTCCCTCTCTGAAAAACAGAGATCTCACCCAACAGGGGAGCTCCTAAGTATTCCATTCATTATTGACTTGTATGCTAATCAGCCAAATGGCCTACGTGAGCTTGCCCCACTGGGGGTCCATGTTCCAAAAGCCATGCATGGGGGAACCTTTCCCACAGACTGTGCTAAAGCCACAGTTTCAGGTCTCAGAACTGCTCTATAAGCTGTTCAAACTTCTGCTGCTGAAGCAAAGCACTGTTCTATGGTTGCCCTGGCTTCCAGGACAAAAACTACCCTGTATGTGCACATCCTGCTCAGCCCAGCCTGTGATGATGCCGAATAGGTTTTGTGTCAGGTTTGGAAGAGTATTGACATACCCAACACAGTCTGCTTTTAAACAGGACTTGTGTTGTGGGTTTTTTAAATTTTCTGAAGGTCTAGCCTTCAGCCCAAGCCATGAGGCTTGCTCTTGTTAAATGCTTTGTAAACCCCATCGCAGTGTTGTTGCAGGAGAGGGAGTACTCAACAGGCAGCCAGCTTTCCCTGTGGCTTGCTCAGCAGGGAAAACCCCAAAAGGGAAGAGCAGGGGAGCAGCAGACTGTCTTCTCTGTTCTCCCCACAGGGATCGGTAAGAAGGATTGGGCTGTCTGAGCACTGGAGAGATCAGCTGCCCACTAATTCATGGGAGCCCCAGTGGAAGGAACCAGCCATCTGGACCATTTGACCCTTGCTGGCAGGTGAGTGTAGGGCGCTGCAATCCCACCTTCATCTCCTATGTGAAGCTCCATAGTTGCTTGTGGTATCAGAAGTGAGCTGAGCTAAACAAAATATACCCAGCACCTCTCCCAAATCACTCGCACGTAACATAACAGCACAAAGACAACCATCTGGAAAGTGTGTTTTTTGTAAATTTGGTATATTTTGCAGTTTTCTGGGGTGTCACTAGTTGAGTATCATCTGAATGGAGCATCTGGTGGAGGCAATGGGGTGAGGCTATAGGAGCTTTAAACTACTTCTGGGTGAAGAGTGATGTGTGACATGGAACTGCACATGCCACTTGCTTGCAAACAGGGTCAACAGAAGGCAAGGAGTGCTTCAGTAGGTTTCCACCACAGTGACCTCTGCCATAGCTTTTTTTGGTTCTGAAGAGATCCCAAACACAAGATGAACTTGACAGAGCTCAATTCTGGAGGGAGAAAGTCTGAGGAGCCTGGACGAAGCCATTATCCTGCAATGGCAAAGAAGGGGGTTGCTACCCTAATCTGTTTAACTGGCACTTCTGTGCTCCTTTTTGGCACTTCAGGACTGGAGTCCAACCACATGACTGGCCATACTGCCTGGGAGATCGCTCTGCAGCACTAATCCTCCAGAGCACATGCTCATTAAGCATTGACTAGAGGAAATTCAGGTATTTCATTCTAAGTGTAACTTCTGATCCTTTCTCCTGAAGCTCCATGTCCCCTGTGATTTTCCTGTCTGCAAATGCAGCAAATAAAATGAATAACTAATTTACAGGGTGTGTGATTCCATGACAGCCTGTCCCCCTCTGCACCCACCTTGGTGTAGAGCCTGTCTTTTGGAGAACACCCTGAGCATTTAATGGTGTGAAAAAAGAAAGAGAAGTTCATTTGCCTTATGCCTACTTGACTGGCAGGGACGTGATGTATCACCTCGGCTGAGCAAACAGATTTAATACACCGTGCTCCCTGAACACTGCTGCTTTCACCTCCTGCCCTCCAGCAAGGGATCTGAGAAGGATTAAAGATTTTGTAAAGTATTTTACTGTTCATCTGAAAAATGGTAAATAAAAAGGTCAGACCTACACCCTTGGAGAGAAGTGCCTTTGTCCTTACCAAAAGCAGGATCAGGAAGAAAAGCAGTAACTCTTGAATGAGGTTAGACTAATGAACCCACCAGTCTTGGGGATCTCTATTCGTTGAATGCTTATGATAGTGGGCAGAGAGGAAGAAGGAAATGTCACTACATAGCGCTGCTTCTACGCTTTGTCCTGCTTGAAGTTGGCATGCTTGGGAAGCTATGACAGTTTGTATTTTTGCATTCTTCCTAGGGCCCCAAATCAGAACCAGGGCTTTGAGGTCAGAAGGTACTAGTCCGAGTATCATAGAATGGTTTGGGTTGGAAGGGACCATTCAAGGTCATCTAGTCCCACTTCCCTGTGGTGAGTAACGACTTCTTTAACTAGATGAGGTTGCTCACAGCCCAGTCCAACCTGGCTTTGAATGTTTCCAGGGATGGAGCATCAACCACCTCTCTGGGCAACCTAGGCCAAGGTCTCACCACCCTCAGCATAAAAAATTTATTCCTTCTGTCTAGTCTAAATCTCCCCTCATTTAGGTTAGAACCATCGCCCCTTGTCCTCTCACAATATCTTCATCTTTGCAAGAAAAAAACAGTACTTTGTAACTCCTCCAGTGAAGATCACATGGAGACTAAAGTCCAGTCTTCTGGTTTTGTTATTCATCATCTCTTTCAACATGGAGAAAAGCTGCATCCCCATTAAAAGCAAGAGTATTGCCCTGAATGTAATGGCAACAGGAATTCAACCAGGATATTTCCTGATCTTTTTACACACAGGATGGCACTCCCTGTATTTTCACAAGTCAACAAATAGCATAAGACTCTGGTGATGGAGATGTGGGGACACAGCGAGCACCACCTGGCTGGCACGTTGCCTGGTGAGAAAGTTCCCTTGTTTATGTCTTAATTGCCGCCTCCGCATGGATGGATCAGCTTGAGGTCACGCTGACAGGTGACGTGAAGAATGCGAGGAAGCTGTCACCTCAGCAAGGCAGGTCACTACAGCAATAAGCTGCAGAAAACATGAGAATTACTATTCCTCATGTGACTGGTGCATCCATGGCACAGCCTGCCCACAGGCTCTGCATGCCCTGGGAGGTGATCAGCACAGAGCATGTTTTCCTGGAAAAACTCTGATCCAAATTCACTGAAAGTCAAGAAAAATCTTTCCTAGATCCTTTGGATCAGACCTTGAGTGGCCACCACATTTCTAGTGAATGATGGTATCAGGGGACAGAGGAACAGCTGCTTTGAACAAGGTGAATTTTGGTGTGAGGAGTGCCCTGGCAGCTACAGGTCCAGCTGCCTGGTCAACTGAGGGGAAAAGAGAGATTCAAGGCGAGCTGCAAGCTGACGCGTAAAGATAAAGGTGACAGTGGAGGGTAGAGATCCATCATGAAGCCCTGGATCCTCAGAAAGGTTCCTTGGCATCTAGTCATGGACACAACAACCAAACAACAATCTGCAAGGGCTGTTTTAGGGAACATGCAGATTTTTCTCTAGCTATTCCTGCCACATTCAGCCTTATGTTGATGAGAACCACGGGATTAGTTACTAATTAGATTTGAAGGTACTCCCGTTGGGCTTCTCTTTCTGGTGGGTGGATGCTGTTCCCAGGGAAGACCTGGTAGTGTGGTGTTGTGATTTTTTTTTTATATAAAGGGATGTTCCAGCCATCCTGAAGACCTGGGGTCTCCAAACCCAGAAAATTCTAGCTACTTGAAGTAAAAACCACCTTTCTGACACAGAAGAACACAGCCAACCTTCCAAAAGTGCAGCACTAATGCACACAGCAGTCTGTCATTCTGCAAGTGCAACTGAAACCCAGGGAAGCGATGCTTGTAACCGAAACCACCAATAAACAGGGTGTAATCTACTCGATGTGAGTGACAGAGAGGTGTCAGGCATTGTGCTGTAGGTAGAGTTTCCAGCCAAAGACTTCTGTTCCCGAAATCAGGGCCTGAATTTCAACAGACCTCAGGTAGAACTGAAAGCTTCTGAAAAATCTGGATTCTCCTTGAAAAGTGAGCACTTAAACCATGTCCTGAGCTCTCCTCATTGGATAGGTTGACTATGGATCAGCTAAAAATGTAAACACTGTTATTTCTTTTGACCCAACTAAAAAATTCACTGGCCAGACCCCCAGCAGTATGAAATACTTGAGACAGAACTGACTTCAGTCCTGAGAATCAGGATGCCATGGAATGCTGAGGTGATGATCTCTCTGGAGGCTGGGTGTGAAGGGTTTTAAAAGACAGTAAGTGAAAGGAATGTGATTCTCTCTGCCTTCCTCTGCTAGAAGCTGCAGGCATTAATCACAGCCCATGATGACAGCTCCAGGCTGTGCTATCCTGTTTGCCTTTGCGAAGCATCACACTGGTTAGTGAAAGGACTGTGGAGACTCAACTGCAGCTGCAGGATGTCAGAGCTTGCTACCGGCCTGCAGAGGACCAAACAACTCCTAACTGAGTTACCCCAACTCTCACATTTCCTATCAAGACAAGATGGGCAATTCCCCAGTGAGGATGACACTGCCTGTGTGTTTAGGGTGCAAGAGTGCAATACTTTGGGTTGACACCATGTCTTCATGGGACATGTCTCACAGTATTAAAGAAACAAAACCAACCAAAAAACATTGCAGGCATTAGAATGTGATTTTAAACAGAGCTCAAGACAAAAGCTAAAGCTTCCACAAAGCCAAGAGCTTATCCTGTGATGCACTTACTACCTAGGAGTGGTGTGGAGCAATTCCTGAGCATGTTCTCATCTTCTGGGCACATGCACAGATCACAAGAGAGGTGGGAGCTAATATCAATGTCAACTGTTTTTGTTAACCCACATGAGCCTGGGTGCCATGGACTATGAAAATTCTAGAACAGGAATCCATCAGTACACATCTCTGCTGTGGCTTTCTGTACCAAATCACAGAATGGTTTGGGTTGGAAGGGACCTCAAAGATCATCTATTTCCAACCCACGATCAGCATATATTATCCTCTCATCAGTGGTAGTGCTGTCATTTAGGTCTCTTTGTGGTTCTTGATCTTTATTTTGTGCTCTGGGACCCATCTGACACCCAAACCGGGACTGAGCTGTTCAGATGCAGACACAGCATTTGATCCAGTCAACCAAGATAACCTCTATGACTATGGGGATATGTCATGGTGCTTCCAAGAACCGATTCACTCGGTCTGTTGGAGAAATCAGTAATATTTCTCCCCATCAACTACCAAGGCAGTCTGAGGTGACTGATTTCACTTGGATGTTCCCTCATCTCTCCCACCCTTGTTCTCCCTGAGCAGCTGGGAATATGCCAAAAGAGCACTTAGCTGATTCTGCAGTACTGGTTTGGCCCTCAAACCTCTATTTGAAGGGTCTTGGTAGCAGTGCCACCGAGGGAGACACTTGAATTGAATGAGTTCCAGCCAAAAAGGCTACATTAAAGCAAGAAACCACAGAAAACTCCCTCCTCTGGAAAGCCAGAGAATCAATATGTAGCCTCTGTTCATCTGAGAGTAGTCAGGAAACGGACATAAATTTTTTAAGCCTCCAGCAGGAAGTTCAATAGATTTGCCCTGCATTCAATCCCCCCAAAAAGGCTGCCAGGTAGAGAAGCTGAACAAAAGACCTGACCTTTTCTCCCTCCCTGAGCTTTCACGTAGCCAGGGCAGAACAATGGACCATGATGGCATCCGATCCCAGCTCACCACAGAGCACTCGGCACAGCCTCCCAAGGAGGGCAATTTCTTTTTGTGCACCAGCCTCCACCGGCGATTGAGTATTTTTCAACAGCCACAACAATTAATCAAATAAAGTATCCTTTTGCAAGGAGGTCAGGTGTAATTTCAGCATAATCCAGACCTACCAGGCTGAGCTGATCTACGCAAAACGCTGCTCAACTTTGCAGGTTGGCCAAACACTGTCGACAATCTGTTTTCATCCATAGATGAACTCCCAGCCTTGCTAAGGTCTACACGTGGGACCTGGCACACAAGAACGAATTAGGAGTCTAAAACCTCTATTTGAAATTGAAGGTGATTTAGCACATGAACATGATCTCCAGACTCTCCTTCCTGGAGCAGGGCTGTTCTACACAATGCTAGGCTATACTGGAAGGCTTCTTGCTGATCCTGAGCTCACTGGGATGTCCACACAACACTGTGCCAATATCAAAGCTCAATATCCTGGCCACTCACGCTCAAGGAATCCCAACCAGACTGGGCTAAGCAGACCGACAAGCATCAGTGAGGTCACGAGGGTCCTGCTCCTTCATGGGCTGCTCAATCCCTGCCATTGACAGAGCAAGGTATATATGCAGATGTGTGTGGCGGTCAACTTCAGGCTGATGTGTTTTACAACAAATGCATGAATCTGGGAGCAGATTCATGTGTGGCATATCCTGCTTTGGACTAGGTCCAGGAGGCAGCAACCTTTTCAGCCACCCAGGCTCTGCCAGCCCCGCAGCTGAACCACAGCCATTAGCCCTTTGCTCAGGCACAGGTTTAATCCTTTGGTTGTATTGCTCAGGCAGCTACAAACTTTTTGTCTATAATCTGAGAACAACTCCATGAAGATCCAAGGGAAAGTGTGTATAAGTATACACACACCCCCTAAATATATGCTCTGGCCAATCCTATATTACTGGCTCCAGTTAGGAATAACTCGGCCATGTTACAGAGGAGATTGGATTGGATCATCTCCTTGGCCCTCCAAGCTTTCTGTCTCATGAATCTACAAGACTACAGGCCTTGCTCCACGACAGAGGTCAAAAGAAGGAGCACTGCATCCACTGGAGGCTGGGACCAGGGCCCCAAAATGAATTTTTTTAGGTGTGAGGTGAAGTGTTCTGTGGTACACTGGAGCTTGTTCCTGAAGTGGATTTAGGGGCATTTAGGTACTTCAGTGCTTTCTAAGTTCCATGAAGTGCTCCCTTTTAAAACAGACTCTAGATGATCTTTCACCACCCAGATGATGTATGGCAGAGGCAAGGTCTGAATGCTGGACTAATCTCAGTCCAATAACTTGATTACTAACCCCCTGCTTTTTGCTTTTTTTTTTGTGCTATAGAAAGGTTCTCAGCCTGTTTATGGAGGAGGGGATGATGCTAACCTCATTTCACACAGAGTGAAACTAAGGCATGGAGGGAGGACGTGACTTTCCCCAGGATCACACCAGAGAACCAGGACAGTATGATGTGCCTCTTGCACGTCTGTGCCTATGACTCCAAATCAAAATGACTTTATTAAAGGTAGCTCCCTGGCTCTTCTCTGTCCTTAACTTGTCCTAATAAGCAGCTGTCTCACCCTCTACTCTTCCTGGTCCCTAGTGTTCTGGCCTTGGCTATGTGGTCTCTCTCCTTTCAGTGCTATTAGTGCTGACTGGAGCAGGGCTTCTGCAAACTGTTATAATCCCACAAGGTTTTTCTCAGCAGGAACCTCTTTGCTGGGATTTTCAGTGAAATCCTCCCTCCACCTGCCCCAACACTACCCTCTTATCTCTCATGGTCCTGGAGAAATTCAGGATGGCCATTCAGAGAGGCTGGGGTCAGCCTCCAAATGCAGGGACTAGTAGGATTAAGTGGGTTCAAATCAGAAGATACTAGCCCTGTTTTACCCTGTTGATGACTCCAGAGAGTGTTTTGCTTGAACAGGGATGGGACAAATTAAGTAGAGACTTTGCTCTGCCCTTCCAGGATGTCTTTGGTGCAATCACCATCACATCCCTCAGGGCAGCATGAGGCACTGCTGGGAGACATCAACCCTGTAATAGCCTGGATGAGAGGGGGACAGACACTTCCTGACTCATTGGTTGCACATGCAAAATGTTACACTAATTTTGGAGATGGGGAAACTGAGTCAGAGAGGCTGTTTGCTGCTACATCTACCACTCTTCACATTTTGGTGGTGTATTGAGACACTAGGTGTGCTTCAGCACATGGGATGCTCCATGCTTTCAAGGGCATCATCTGGCTTAGCTGAAGTCACGCTTACAGGTCTTTGGCAAAGCAGGTTTTTTAGACCTAACTAGATTATCCTTAAGGTCTCTTCCAACCCAAATCATTCTATGATTCTATGATAAGTGAAGTGTTGCACAGGCATAAAGGAAATGCCAGTGCATCCGGAAGCAGCCTGGATGGGTGAAAGAACTGGAGGGTCCAGTAGGTGAAGTGACTTAGCTCCGTGCCAAGTTCCCCCCTGGTGAAGAGCAGAGCAAGAAATGATGATAGAAGTCCCTCTGCAAGCAGCAGAGCTAACAAAACTCAAAACAACTATGAAATTCCAAACAAAGATGTCTTGACAGTCAACAAGGCGTAGTCCTCCCAAGAAGCCTTTCCTGCAGGTAGTGTAGCCAGGACAGATTTCTCACCCTACTTGGACTCCCTGGTGTCCAACAGGAGCTGACATCATGAAGTGTTTAGGAACTTCATTTCCTTGCCACAGCTCTGTCAAATTTGGAGTGAACTTGGTCAACAAACTACCATGATTAGGTGACACATATAAAGAGACAGGCAGCATGACCACGCAAGCCTTGTTTCCTATGGAAATCAGACAAGATGAGCAAGTCAGCTTTAATCAGGTACTTAATTTATTCCAGTTTTAAAATGCTGCTCCATTCCTACCCTTGTTTGCTGTATTTTGAGATATTCCTCCAAAGAATGGGGTGGCTGTTGCTATTTGTGACTTTTGCCCTCAGCTGCACATAAGAAATGGGTGTTTTCTGGAGACAGGTCTCACTCCCTGGGCTGAGTTCAACATCTCAGCTGCACCTGAAAAGCTTGACTTTTGTTCCAGCCCTTTTTATTTAATATTTTCCCTGACTGCTGAGCTCGGCACTTAGAGGACAGGATCTGGTGTGCTACAGTAGTCTGCTGCACACAAAAAAACAGACATAACAGAGCACCAGGGGAGATCCAGGGGATTATTTTGTAGGAGCAATAAGGTTGCTCAAACAGTTTTCACCCTCTGTTACCCACCACCTTAATCTGTTCTGGTACAATTAACATGAATGAACGGCAGTCCTGGTTTGCCCCATCACGGTATCCCAACCTGGCATGGCTCTCACAGTGATTTGGCCAAGATCATTAGGCGTTCTCTTGTCTCCTCTCTGATTCTTTGGGTGAAAGCATGACTTTTAGCAGTGGAGAAAGCAGCATGTCAGTGCCTTGCCAGAGTAACACAGCTGCACTCTCAGAAACTCTCTTCCTGGTGGGACAAGGACCTGCTCCACCACCCACAAGCTCTGGCGGCATCACTAGGCAAAGCTTTCCCCATATTGTGCTGGAGAGGAGCAATTTCCTACATGAAAGGGATGGTGTCCTTGCAGTATACCTGTTCTGAGACCTTCCTGGCATGACAGCAGATTGGGCTGACCTGTTCATTAATTGTTTATAAGTCTCCATGAACCGCTTTACTGAATTACAGAAAAGTGCTAATAGTTCCTGCTATAGATCCTGATCCCTGCCCATGTCTCGGCACCCCAAGTGGTCTGAGATAGCTGGTAGCTCTGAAAGCCTGCAGAAATGAAAGGAAATCCTAAAGGACTGTAGGAGAGTTTTGTCCATCCTTGTTTTGGATGAAGGATGCTGTAGCCCCACTACCCTGGCATGTGGACATGTCTGGGAGGTCTATTGCTACCACTATCAACAGATCATGGACACTTTCAGTAATTCCAGCAATTCGATGTTTTCTCGTATCTGTGCCAAAGACTGCTGTGGGACCTTGCAGCACATAAAAAAACCAACCAACCAACCAAACAACAAAAAACCAAAACACAAGTGTGCTACGCCTGACCTTTTCCTGGGCTTTACTTCCAAAGACAGACCACAGAATTCCGGGTTATCCTGCCTCTGTTGTTCTACTGGGATTAAAGTCAGCCAAGAAGCTGAACAGCGGAGCTGAAGAGCAAATGGGGGTTGCGTTACTCACTCTGACAGACCTCTGCATGCAGCTTCTCAATGGGCTTGAGGAAAGCTCTTTCACAGAGGTTACAGACGAAATAACCACCCCCTTTGTTTCTCTAGATCAAAACCTTCTGCAGGCTGTAGGAGAGACAAATGCAGCATGTGCATGGTTTCTAGAGTTCGTCTCAGCCCAGGGTAAATCTGCTGGCCTGATGGCACTGATCCAGCAGAGCTGAAGGATGAGAGGAAGGAGGACAGAAATAGCTGGGGCAGTAAAACGTAATAGTAATCACCATTGATGCTGGAAAACACCCTAAGGCTCAGGCGTAGGAGGCAGAAGTTTGATGGACTCTAACCAGGCTTGCAGGGCTCCTTCCAACTCACTATGACCTGCACTCGCTCTACCTCTGTCCTCATGCAGGAGGTCTGTATGTCCTCCTGACAGCCTCAGCCAGGCAAGGGGACCCTATCTCTGATGATGTGAGGTGTTATGATCTGTGGGTGCTCCCCCGCTTCCCTTTCAGCCCCACTGGTATTGTGAAGCTCTTGGGTCCCACAAGAGCTCAGCAGGACCTCTACCCAGACTGGCAACTTGGTGCCACCAAAAGGTGAGGCATCTTCTTCTCCCAGCCTTTCCCACTGGCTTGAATTCTAACTCCCCCGCACCAACACACACTGGGCACATGGAAAACCATCTTGCTGACTTGCAAAGCAAACCTCAGCCTAACAACAGCATGGGTCAGCTCTGGGATTCACAGGAAACCACCTGCAAACCCCAGCTGTTCTAGCAGTGATTGAGCTGGTCACCAGCTTTGTGGCAATTCCCTAAGGGCCTACAAGAGATCTATTACAGACCTGCAAGAAATCCCATTAAGTTCCTCTCTGTATTTGCTGGCATAAAAGAATTTTCAGTGAACAGGCTTTATTTTTGTTGACCCGATACATGGTACTGCTGCTGGAGTGATGAGGCTGACACCTTACCTTCTCCAAGACAACTAAGAAGTGCAGTGAGGCAAATATCTCAGAAGAATTATTTCAAGGAGGATCCTGGGGTGTGACCAAGTCTTGGTGAGTGGAAGCATGAGCTCTACATAAAAAAAGCCCATCCTAGATCCAGTTTGTGGGCCCCTCATCTATTGTATTTCTCTGACAGTGGACAACAGAGGATGCCTGGGATGCAGTATAAAAGGAGAGTAAAGATTTAGTGGCACTGCTCTGTAACACTCCTCCAGACACTAACAATGTGCAGCTCGAGAGCCAAAGAAGGGAAGCTTTTCCTTTAATATATGTATTTTATACCTTTTGAGAGGTTTTCCATCAATGAATGCCTGGGTGGTTTTTTAACCCTTCAGTACTTTTAAGATCTACAGAGTCCTGCAGTAAGGACAGTCCTGCACAGATGCCAGGTTGTGTGAACTCTTGTTTGCTTTTAACCTGTTCTCTGTTAGCTTTATTTGATACTCCCTAATTCTTATATTATTTTATATTATTTTCTTGATTCCTCCCCAGTTGACCTCCATCAGTTTTGGAATGGAGGAACCAGAACAGCATGCAGCAGTCCACACCAGGGACTCACAAAGGTGTAATGCTGTTTCACTCTTCATTCCTCTCCTGAAATCTGGTTTTGCCTTTTTTGTTTTGGATAACTTGAAATGAGATAACTCAACCAAGGAGTGAAATGTGCTCTCTGAGCAGTGACAGGTATCCTGAGGAACACACAAAGGGGTTGGTCCCAGGAGATAGGTCCTGGTCCTAAGTCTAGCAAAGCCCCAGTAGGGCTCATAACAACTTTTTTCCTAAGCCTCAGTGTGTTGGGCAGAGTCCTGCTCAGCATTTGCAACGCCCTCTCAGGTGGAAGGTATTTCACAGCCGCACCCTGCAAGCACTATGAGGCTAAATCATAATATTCCTAAAAGTCTTTACATTTAAATGGTGCTGTTGACAGTTGCCTTCATGCAGGCACTGTAGATACCTGATATTTCCTATCATCCTTTACCAACCTTCATATTGTGCCCATCCTCTCTCCAGCTCTGCCATGATCCCAGATTTATCTTACCATTTTCAAAGTCAGGAACTGCTGCAGTGAGCAGCTTTGTCTGCTGGGATGAAGCTCCCTCCTAGCTCCCAGCACAGCTCCCACTGTACAACCCAGTGTCAGATGGGAAGACAGGACAAGACGAGGATTCACAGAGGCTCAGTTCTCTCAATGCTCAGCATAACCTCAGGCATGTCCTCTTGCAAATCTTCCTTCCTTCACACATCTTAAAGTTGGAGGCCAGGCTGCTTGTGCAGCAACAACAGCAGTGGAAACCTCCACCCAAGGCAGTCTCTATGTCTATAATCAACCTAAAGCGTAAGTTTTAACTCCTTTCATGCATGTGAAAAGTGCATTTAGGTCATCTGCAGCCTGGGCAAACACGGGGTTACAAGACCAGGTTAAATGCAGGAAAGGGTATGGCAGGAGCTGAACCAACATGCTGTGAAAGGAGCTTGCTAGAACTGAGGTTCAAGAAGAGCTCCACGCTTTTCTGCAGTTGCTCTGAGACTGCCAATGGGATCAAGCACTCGGTTTTCAGATTAAGTGGGAGTTGGTACCTAGCTGCTCAGGCTGGGCAGGTCTGGGGAGGACTCAGCCAGCAGTGCCAAGAAATGAAAAGATCCCCTGAGATTTTTGGCTTTGGATTTTGGACTTCTGTACATTTATTTTGCACTGAACCTACTTCAAATGCCTGTTTTTCATTGGATTTGCACACATGGCACTCCTTTTGTGAAGTAGTAACAAGCGCACTCTGCTCTTTCCCCATATCCTGACTGAAAGAGCTTTTCAGAGCAGGGGTTCTGTGTATAGCTCTGGGCATGGTGGGGTTTGGGGGTGCTACCTGGGGATGGATGGACAGCCTAAGCATGGACACTGCTGGGGCAGTCCTGTTCTGAGATGCTTTCTGGCTCTACCTGGCAGCTTGGCTGTGGGACTAGACAGTCACAAACACACCAGCTCATCCCATATCAGGTTCTCCTTGCACACTGCCTAGCAGAGAGGAGTGTTTCATGGTGCAAAGCTCTCCAACATGCTGTCTCCACATCCTGCCAGCCCCTTGGTACAGTGACACTTGTCCCACTCAGCTTTGAAAGCAAGACAACTCTGGCTCTGACCCAAGCAAACTATAAAAGTCCTTGTTTCTTCTCAAAAAGGACCAGCAGAGCTGATCCGGCAGCAAGTGGAGGCACCAACTTCCACCTGTGCTGGTGCAGATAACCAAAACCATGCCCAGGACTAGGTGCCTGAAGCCATCTCTCCCCTCAACCCCTTTCTGCTGAGCTTGGAAGCTGTTCTCTGCAGCTCCAGGAAAGGCTTTGAAAAAAAGCCCTATGAGCTGACAATGCCTTCATTAATCACAGCATAATCCTTTCCATGGCAACCCAAGGATTGCGAAGTCACAAGTTAGCGAGCGTAAGACAGAAACACTGTACAGTAGCCCCTGGTCCGTGGAAACTTAATAGTGAGCGAGATCAATCAACTGCTCCGAGGAGGAGAAATGAGTTAGAAATAACACTGTCTTTGAAAAGAGGGTCATCCCTGGGCTGGATTCAGTTCTCATAAATGCAGGTGTCAGTGGGGAGATACTGTAACTTCATGAAGTTACTCCAGTTACCCCCAAAAGCCCAAGAAGAGACCTTGGCCCTACCTGTTGGTTTTACAGAAGCACAAAGCTTTCAACAAGGTCAGGCAGAAAAGATAGACAGTTTGTCATGGGCCCATCACCACACTGAAACATTAAACACAACTTAGATAAACATATTTGGAAATTGGCAGAGCTCAGAGGTTGCAAAGGCATGGGTGAAAACAATTCAAGCATCAATCAACAGGAAGGAACTGCTGTCCTGGTTTTGCCCTTGTTTGTCCCTCTTCTGCTGTCCCTGGGATAGTTTAGACACAGGGCAGGGAGGAAACTTGCACAAGGTCTCATAGGGATGCAGTTTTTCTCTGAAGCATTGGCACTGCTCAGTCCAAAGTTGCAAAACCACCCCATACCTTCACACCACCACTGTTGGGACCTTGTAGGTCCCTCACCTCATGGGAAGAGAGATAAGACCCATGTCATCCTACAGTGGAGAAAGAGGGGAGAGGAGGCGGTTTGCAACACAAGCCATGTCCTCAACATCTTGACACAAAGCACAGGTTAACCCCATGGAGTTGGTTCTCGGACATCCTTTTGCCCAAACTGTGAAGAGAAGCACTCTCACATCAACACAACAGCCTGGGGCTCCTCCAGCTCAACAACCTCCAGCTCCTGACGGCTTCCTCTGCAGCAGCAATTTAGCAGCCAGGGTCAACCAAGCAATCTTAGACCCACCGGCCTGTTGCCTTTCACACTCTCCCTCTATGTTGCCTACAAGACAGGTTCTCCACTCTACAGCCCAGTCTTCCCAGAGACACCAAGAGATGTTGGTTCCACCTTTGTTAGGAAATCATGAATGCCACTATTCTAGGAAAGCCTGGGACTATTCTTTGGTATGGTGCTCAGCTGGTCCAGCACAGCCCATACACGTAACATTTTACTCCCAAATCAGGCAGGAAAATGCAAACTGCTTTGTGGGAACTGCCTGGCCCATGCTGGGTGTCAGTTCCTGCCCAGGGATGGTCCTAATAATTTAAACAGCTTGGGAAGGTCCCGGCCACTGCTTACCAGCACTGCTGTGACCCAGGGGAGACACCACTAAAACACAACCTGCAGACAAGCCGTGCTGTGCTGCAACGCGGGGAAACTCCTGCGGCTCTCTGAAGAGCAGCACCAGCTGCCTGGGAGCAGGTTGAGCTTTAACCACCTGGGTGGTACGTTTGGAGCTGCATCAGACAAGGAGAGGGTGAGGTGGGACTGGGGGGACACACCCGGGGTCTTGAGCCCCCATCAGTGGGTCCGTGCAGGAGGCACATCCATCCCCAGCAGCCTCTCCTCAGCCCTAAGCGCTTCCAGACGTAGCCCTCACTCCCAGTGAGGGCTAGGGAGGAAAGGGGAGGTGGAAGGGTGGGGTGGGGGTCCTGCAGAGCGCAGCACAGGAGGGAAATGACCCTCACCCCACAGCCCAGCTCCCTGCTGGCTGACCCAAGCTAAATTAAGCAGCAGCTAGAAATTACCGAGGCACTAATCCCTGCGCAGGAGCCGGGCTGGCTCGGGGCTGCTGGGCACTGCCGGCAGCTCTGCGGTCGCGTCGTCTCCTTCTCTCCCTCCCTGCCCCGCCATGGAGCCCGGCCCCTTCCCCAGGTTCCACCCGAGCGCTGGAGCAGGCTGGCTGCCACCCACACCCGGCGAGGGCACCCTCGGTCCACCCCACCCCGCCGCACCTTCACCGCTCCCCTCCGCAGCCCCATCGCAGCCCACCCGGCGCATCCCCAGCCCTCGGCACGGCCCCTCCCGGGCGCAGCCTGCTACCGCCGCTCCCCTCCGCCTTACCTCAGCGGGGCATGGCCGGGGGCCAGGCGGGGAAGGGGCGCTGGTGCCCGGCGCGGAGCCCGCTGCTCCGGCACCCAGCGAGGGCAGCGCCCGCCCGGCCGCGGCTCAGCCCCGGCGCGGGGGAGGAGCCGGGACGCGGCCGGCCCCCGGTGTGCGGGGCGGCGGGGGCGGGACGGGGCCTCTGGAGAGCACCTCGGGCAGCGCCCCTGCTCCCGCAGCGGCCCCCAGGGCCGGGGCCGCGCGGCGCGTCCCGGCGCGGTTGGGATCC